>SNQJ01S0068734.1:0-21063 GCA_010110895.2 Picea sitchensis | reverse complement strand
AATATATGAACTCAATGTCGATACTATATAGTGTTGGATATTGTTTAAAATTTGTTTTTGATAGGCGAAGTTGAATATGTGTATTCATTACATTGTCGATTTGTTTTGAATGTGGGTTTAATAGAGGTTGAAATGACAACGTCCGATGTGAAGTTTTGGGCTGTCATTCAAGTTGACAGTTAATGTGGTTGTTGAGGTGGTTATATGGTGTGTTATTTCTTTCATACTTGGCAATAGTTTAGGCCTGTGATTTGTTGATGATTGAAAGTGGAATCTGATGTGTATCATAGGATTGTTGTGGGTAGTGATTTTGGATGACATGATGTTTCCATGCATTCAATGTGTTAAGGTGGACGAATTTATGCTCCAATTTTAGGTATACCACCATTGTTATTTGTTTTAGCATTTCATTTGCAACATAGCCTGATAAAGGAGCTTAGCTTATCATTTCTAGTAATTGTAGCACTGATTAGCAAAATAATTGAAAGCATTGGAAAAGGTATGCTACTCTAGCTTGTTACCCATCGAATGCATGTTCTTTTTGCAGTAATAATTTTTGAAATTTTTATGTTGGAATTGTTGTCTGAGCATGTTGTATTTTATTTTTCTTACTAAATTGATTTGGGATACTTCTAAAGAATTAGTCTTTGTTTCATGGATTTTTCTTGATTAAAAAAATTTCTTTCACAAACCCTCATTTCGAAACTCAGTATTCCCAACTCAAACTGTATGAACTCTGTGTACATAACTCCAGTCTTTGTTTTATATAGTATTGTTTCTATTTTTAAAATAAATTCCCTTGAAACTTTCGACCTCCTTTTCCATTTGTCAATATTTGTTGTCTCAAGGAAAAATGGAAAAAAGTTTTGAAGCTTGTTTTTCATCCATGCTTATTTTCAATCCTCCTTTATGGGTTTCAAACCCACATCCTTCAAATATTATTCTATGGTTTAATACCCATCACTCCATCCTTCATGCATAAGTAGTGGCATTACAAAGAATTTTTTCGCATTATCCTACCATTTAATTTGTTTTGATTATAAACCCTATTGTTGTCTTCTGACTCTGAATTTGAAAAGTTAATTGGTTATTTCTTTATATTGTCGAACCCTAGATATTAAAATTCCCCACAATCCACACCGATCGTCGATCATCACCCACCAATAAATTGACGGATCACATTGGTCTATCTGCCAACGTGCATATTACACTGTGGAACTCGAGAAAGGAGGTACATGTCATGCTAGTTGGAAATTTGTAATCGTCCCTGAGTGTAGATCTCCATGCCAGTTCAAGTATGACCATCAATCCTCGATGGGAGGCTAGCACCTAAAGAGTTGAGCGAGGTCATTATCCTTGGTCATACAAAGAGAGGGAAGAGGTCCTTCAGGCATATGAGGAGAACAAGGTTTAGCACCTCTATATTAAACTTTGGTCATATGGATATTCGATCCTATTAGTGATCGAATCAGGGAAGCTCAAACGATCCTTGGCACCCCTATTTCGGGGTTTACAATGCAATTACAACATAATGTTGCATAAAAGGGATTTAGGATGGGAGGTATTGCATCACCACAGTCTAGGGTTAGTACCATGCATCTGAGATAGAAATTAATCATATGCTACAACACTCAACCACATATTATAACCATACATTCATCAAGAAAGCATATAATCATGAAAACCTGAAACAAACCATCTCAGACCTTGCATAAAAAAAGTTATACAATCAAACCATCTTGCAACTCATCTGTACAACCCTCTTCTTGAGGATTTTACCATAGGTATGCTCCCCATTTTTGTCCCACGTATTCCTCAGAAAAAGTAAATCTTTCTTGATTATTTTCCTCTTCTTTCATGTCTGGTTATTCAGTCTTGTTCATCCACTTCTTAGAGTGTCCCAAATTCTCAGAAATTGTACTTTGAGCTTCCATATTTTCAACATTTTCTTCCTTCCAAGTTTCTTTTCTATTCTTTCCATATTGTATGAAGAACTCCTCATCGAATCTCTCGCTGTGTTCCAACAATCCTAGGCTTTGTGGCCAAACCCACTCCATTTGTAACATCTCATGGTGTGACAATGTGCAACAATGTGTCCCACAAGATTACATCTCCAACATCTTAAGATGAATCTTCCAACATTTCTCCTTGCACAATGTTTGCAATCCAAAGCTTTGTAACATATTCAATACATGATAAACAATGACCATTGAAAATATTTTCATAGCTTTTCTTTTGTGTCCACTTTGAAGGTGTGTCTCTTCTGAACTTGCTTTGAGCTGTATAACCTGCTTCTTGTTATCTTCGTTGCTCTGAAATTTTGAAGTTTTTTCTCTTTGTGTTGGTGCTTGACTTGCAAATTTAATTTCACCTTTTGAAAATGAGGGGCCTACATCATGCTTATTAGAAGATCCAACTTCAGAGTGTGCAACTTCCTTGTTGTATCCAAGACCAGATTTATCATTTGGAGATATTTGACTATCTAGGATTTCATCCAAGAATGTTGAGTTGTTCATGAACTTGATGTGAGTGTTTGACTTCTCTACTTTCCTTCTAGATCAAAAAAAATTTCTCCCACCTTATGACATGAATATTCCTTTTCATTTACTTGATTCTTTAATAGTTCCTCTATCCTTTTGGCCTCTTCAATATGGGTCTTTATATTTACATTGACTTCAAGGATTTTGCTAAGCTCATCATCCGCCTTCTTCTTTTCTTCTGCTTGACTAATTATTTCATTCTTTAGTCTCTTGATCTCTTCTTCTTTTTCTTCCAATTGAGTCTTTTTACTTTCTTCTTGTTCTTTGAGTATTTTCTTTAGTGCCATGGTATGCCTTATGTACATTTCTAGGACATCCTTAGTGTATTTTTCAAGATACTCAAAAGAAATTGAATAATGTCCTATTTCCATGCTAACATCGTCGAACTCGGATAAAAAAAATTCTTTAAACTTCAACAAATATTCCTTTTCATCTATAAGATAATTGTTAGGTGACTCTACACAAACTTCTTCTATATCTTCTTCTTTATTTGCAAGAGAGCATTCAACATCATCACATTTAGAATTATTGCAATCAAAAGATTTTGGAGAATATTTACCTTCATTGTCCTTGATGGATTTGTCTTGATATACCTTCTCTAGATTCATCCATATATCCTTGGTAGAGGAATGTGATCCTATGCTTTCTTTGATAGAATCTGAGAGTGCATTGAAAATGGTCTTAAGTGCCACTGCATTGTGCTTCTTTGCTTCCTTCTGGGATGCAAATTTTGATTGATTCTTCGAGGGAGCTGAGCCACCATAAAATCTGTTTGATCCAAGAGGATATATATGGCCACCCAAATTTTCCAACTTGCTCAAAACCTTTTTTTGGAAACTTATTATTTTTAGCATTTTTTCGGTTCCTAAACATTTGGGGCCATTTTGAGAGCCCAAATGACGCTTTTTCATGATCGAGCACATCAATGATACACAAATCCTTTTAATGATCCCCCTAAATTAATATCCAAATCAATACATTTCCAACGAGCTATCGTGCACCCTAAACGAAGATCGTAGGAAAAAGTTACGACCCTAGAAAGTTGATGTACTAACTTACCCCAACATGGCCCACATGAATTTTGGTGCTTCATCTCCCAGGGTTGGGTTTTTGGATGTCTAGAGTTTTTTAATTCATTTTTATTGTAAAAATTCCTTCATAGCCTCATTGTACTCATATTCCTGCAAATGAGCATAGTCGTCACAACTTTTCTCAGAGATAAGATGCCACCATTCTAGAAAGCCTATTTTCAATATGCATTTTATAGTTTTCAACATATTTCTTATTTAATAAAAGTCAAGTTTGATTGTATCTATGTTATTGTTCACTATTCCTATGTTTTAGTATTATAAATATGTGGTTTCATTTCATTTCCACTCATAAATCCAGATCAATGGTATTAGATTGGTCTTCTCCTTGTCGTTTTTTTAATGCATGTCCCTGATGCAGTTAGGGTATAGAGAGTTGGGTCTCAAGTTTGTTTCTTTTGAGGACAATCGATCTTGCACACCAAGGAAATTTTCCATGGCAAGTGAAAATAAAGGAGATGGGACAGGAGATCCTTTTAAAAAAATTCTCGAGGAAGCCCTTGAGTGATAAAGGAATGAGATGATGGACAATTTTTCACAAATCCTTCAATGACTGTCGAGAAGTGACGCATCCACCTCAAGCGGAGGCACTGCCCCCTTCAAGGTACAAATATATTTTTATATTCCTATATTTGGATTTCAAATAGATGTAGATGTCGTAGATAAATGGTTAAACCTTCTAGAAGGGTATTTTTCTGTGGACACCTTTTTTGATAGAGAAAACATTACATTTTCTCTCCTCAAGGTCGTCCCCCATGTCAAAGATTGGTGAGATACTTTCTGTGAGAAAAATAAAATAGAGGGATCCAAATTATTTGCAGTTGCACCCACTTGGGGTTCCTTTAGGGATTCTATTAAGGAACAATACTACCATGTTGGAAGTTATGGAGACTTGTATACCAGATCAACTACACTATGAAATGAAAGAGACCAAACAATGCTAGAGTTCACTAATGTCTTCTATACCTTGTGCACCAAGCTGGGTATCAAATATTTTGAGTGATGTATGGTGCTCAAGTACCGCGATAGTCTAAATAGATACATCCATACATAAATGGAGTTTTTAGACATCTCATCCTTATTCACAGCCTATTGATATGCCTTCAAAACCGAGCAGAAGACGAAACAAAATACGCTACAGTTTGGTTCTCGGAACCCCTCATAGCAAAAGCAATGTAAGGGCAGCCCCAACCCGCAGAACAAAGGACGTAGAAAATATGGGAAACCTCAAGACAACCATTCCAAGCCATAAGAAAAGAAGGATAATGACAAGACAAAGAAAGATATTGGGAAGTGGTGCAACTTCCATAAGAGACCATGACATAACACTATTGATTGCCGCTCAAAGTTGTCATTGGTGGCTAAGGTAAAATCCTTTGAATTAGATGTGGGTTCCAACTCTCAGTGAGAACCATAAAAGGGGAGATAGATCATCGACATGGAACCCAGTGCCAGCGTTTCTATCACCAAGATCCATCTCAGTGAACCTAATCAGCTAGAGGAAGGCGATCACCTCTTTCATTCACAAATGTGGGTAACAAGAACTCCATTGCACTTCATAATTGATAGAGGTATCCAGAAGAAACTCATCTCAGTATAGATTTTCAAGCATCTATCCCTACTGACAACGCCAGACTCACAACCCTACACCATATGATGGATTCATCAAGGAAGTGATCTTCGCGCCAGCCAAAGGTGTCTTCTGTCGTATGAGATCAAGCCATTCAAAGATGAGGTATTGTGTGATGTTGCTCCCATTGAAGTTTGTGATGTTATTTTAATCCAAACTTATTTATGGAAACGTCATGTTGTATATAAGTCTATGCCTCACCATGTATTATTACTTTGAATAGGAAATTGTACAGTTTTCTCGAGGTAGTCCCACCTAGTGTTGTTTCCTTGATCTCTTCCAAGCAATGTAGGAAGGTCATTTCTCAGACCGGGAAGTTTGTCTTCTTCATGATTCTCTCTCAGAGTTAGTGATAGGTTGTAGCCACATCCATGGACTCTGTGGCTGACCTCTCCATGCAGCATAAGAAAGTGAATAAGGTCGTCGAAGAATACAAATATATCTTCTCATCACCTATTGGGGTACCTCTGCACTGTCAGGTCAAGCATCCCATCGATATGACCCATGATGCACCGCTACCCAATGGGCTAGTCTATCACTTCTCTCTGCTAGAAAATAAGGATATCAAACATCATATCCAATAACTTCTCCACAAGGGGCACAGTTGAACCAACTCATCACCTTGTGGAAGCCCAATCGTGCTGGTGTAGAAGAAATATGGGACTTGGTGACTCTACATTGATTACTGAGCCCTAAATAAAATCACATTCACAAACCGGTACTCAATTCCTCGAATCAACAAGATCCTTGATCAACTCAAGGGGGGAAATACTTTAGTAAGATTGATCTGAATTTTGGCTACCATCAGGTCCCAATAAAACAGACATATGTATGGAAAAATGCCTTCAAGTCAAAATAAGGTCTTTTTGAATGGTTGGTCATGCCCTTTGGTATGACAAATGGCCTAACAAATTTCATGATGATGATGGATGATATCTTGTGGCCTTTCACTAATTTTGTTGTGATGGTGTATCTAGATGAAATCCTCATCTACAATAAGACATGGGAAGAACACTTGCAGGATATTCCGCAAGTTTTGCACACTCTGCGATAGTACAATATATATGCTAACTTGGAAAAATGTTCCTTCGGCATGGACATGGTCCAATACCTAGGATATATTGTTTATGTGCATGGTACGCATGTTGATCTAGCTAATATCCAAGTCATATGTGACCATCCATCCCCAACCACGATCACTGAGCTTTAGAACTTCTTAGGCCTTACCAATTTCTATCGTAGGTTCGTTTTGGGGTTCTCCCATATTTCGTGGGCCCTCATCCAAATAACCAGTGGTGGTTGTAAGGAAAAATTTGTGTGGGGAATGTCCCAACAGAAAGCGTTTGATGATATGAAGTAGTGCTTGTGCTCCACCCCGGTGATTTCATTACCTAACCTGCAACAACCATTTCAGATCGAGAAAAATGCTTCATACTATGATGTGGGAACAGTCATCACTTAAGACAACCACCCCGTGGCCTATAATAGTGAGACACTATCAGATGACATTCATAATTAGCCTACTTACAATAAAGAAATTTACTCCATTGTGAAAGCCTACTGCCAGTGGAGGAATTACATTCTTGGGAAGGAGACACTCATACACACTAATCGTAATCCACTACAATTCATGCTAACACAAGGAAAATTGCAGAATGACTACCTTCAGAAGTGGTCCACTTATTTACAATGGTTCCATCTCAACATCAAGTATAAAACAAGAAGTACCAACTGATTCATTGATTGCCTCAGTCGACCCCCAGTCGCATCATAGACTAGAGTTCTTGATTCTTGCAGCCACGAGACCTTCAGATTGGCCCACCTCTATGAGACAAATCATGACTTCTCCAACACCTACTAGATGTTGGTTGTAAACAAACTTGTCACTAATATCCATCTTCAGGATGGGCTATTGTGCCATATGGTCCATCTTTGCATTCCATCAAGCGAGAGAGTCAAGCTGGTTTGGGAGTCCCATTATAGTTGAGTGGCGTGACACTTCGCCATGGAAAGGACAGTGGCAGTGTTGCAACAAAATTTCTACTGGCCAAAACTTCGATAGGATGTCAGCTAGTATATCTGGTCCTACACTCCCTGTGTTATTTCCAAACCAGACATTAAAAAACAAGGCATGTACACTCTTCTTCCTATTCCTGACATGCCCTGGGAATCCATCTCAATGGACTACGTGCCGGGCCTTCTGTCCACCAAGTTGGGAAATGATTGTGTTTTTGTGGTTGTTGATCTCTTTTCCAAGATGATGATTATGGCCACCTGTAAGATATGCATCACAATGGAGGCCACTACCAAGCTCTTCTTTCAATGAGTGTGGGTACACTTTGGGATCCTGCAAACCATTATCTCATATCGGGATAGTCGATTAATTAGCATATTCTAGTCAAGCCTCTGGTCACTATTGGACACCAAGCTCACCAAGTCCACTACCTTCAACCCCAGACAAATGGACAAATCGAGGTCATCAAATGAATAATCTTACAAATCCTACACATGTACAATTCCAAGCACCCCCGCACCTGGGATGAGAGTCTTCCCTATGTTCAAAATAACTACAACAAAGCCATACATAGCTCAACCGTCCACAACCCAGTTCAGGTGGGGTTGGGATTTCAACCATTAGGTCCCATGGATGTTTCACTACCCCTTGCGGCCTCCCAGGAAAACTCGTCGCATGATCCAACTGGAGTTGACAAAGCCACCCGATTCATTGAGTATATCCAACACATATTCCAATATGTTTAAGATAATTTACAGAAGTCCAATGCTAAGTACAAACAACACCATGATCAATATTGGGTGCCATACTAGTTTCAGGTTGGAGGCAAAGTTTGGTTGCATTTGCAGAAAGAACGCCTTACAGGGCCTCATCAGAAGCTTCATCCACTACATTATGGACCCTACACCATCACCAAGGTTTTGGGTGACAATTATGTTTAGCTCAACCTCCCCCTTTCCTTGGCTTGCACCCAATGTTCAATGTGGACCTCCTTCGACCTTATTTTCCACCATTATTGGACACCTCAGAGATATCAGAATAGTTGAAACCAACAAATCTCAACCATTGATGCACGTAACATGCATCCACTGATCAAATCGTGGACACACAAGTCAAGGGAAATCGCCAACAGAGGATCCATATTTTTCGGGTTGTCAAAGCAGGGCAGCTCCTGCACCAAGGAAAGTGGCTCACTCGGGGCCAAATTCAATAGAAATTTCCTCATATGATGGGGGAAATCAACGCAATGGAGACCATTTCTTCTTAAGGGGGGAGGATTTCTCCAGGAGGATCTCGGTGGCAACTCATCTTTTCCAACTGGCTCAAAACAATTTTTTGGCAAATTAATATTTTTAGCAATTTTTTGGTTCCTGAACTTCCAAGGTCGTTTTCAGGGCCTAAATGACGTTTTTTGTGATCGGGCACCTCAAATATAGTTGAAGGATCTAATTGATCCCCCTAAATCAATATCCTCGTCAATACCTTTCCAATGATCTATTGTGTACCCTAAGCAAAGATCGTATGCAAAAGTTACAACCCTGGGAAGTTGATGTACTAACTTACCCCAACAGGGCCCACATGACTTTTGGCACTTCATCTCCTAGAATTAGGTTTTTGGATGTATAGGTTTTTGGAATTCATTTTTATTGTAAAAATTCATTCAAATCCTAATTGTACTCATCTTCTTGTGAATGAGCGTAACCGTCACATCTCTTCTTAGAGATAAGTTGACACCATTTTAGCAAACTTGTTTTTAGTATGCATTTTACAGTTTTCAGCATATTTCTTATTTAATAGAAGTCAAGTTTTATTGTATCTCTATTATTTTTCAATGTGCCTCTATGTTAATATTATAAATATGTGGTTTCACTTCGTTCTGCTCATAAATCCGTATCATTGTTCCAAACACCTGCTCCTGTTGCCTTCAAATACCCTTTCATTTCTATTTTCCATGTCGAATAATTTGTCTCATCAAAGAGGGGAACTTCATGCTCACCCATTTGTTTGTCCATGGATTTCATTCAATATTGTAAGTCTTATAGTGAAGGCCTGCTCTGATACCAATTTTTGGACACACGGACCACACTAAGAAGGGGGGGCTAAATCAGTGTGATGATCTTTTTACACTTCTTACAAAAACTTTAGTTAGCAATCACCATTTACTCCTTACTTCCATTCACACTTAGTTTATTTCATGTAAACATATCTCAACAACATACATCAACAATAAATAATTAAGAACCATCAAAATAATGAACACAAAGAACACGAGATATATGTTTAAGTTTCTTTTGTATTATGTGTTACATGAGACTACAATCTTTGGGGTTTATCAACACCAAATGAAAACATGAGAACCAACACCAAGGTAGAACCAAATCTCAATGAAAGACCCATCCTCTGTATCTCAACACCAACTGATATTTGAGGAATCCATCCCTCAAGTTCAAGACCCAACTTGTAGACAGAAAACCAATTATTTCAACGGGTACACGACCTGTTTATACTGCAACACACATATGTACACAACCTTTCTATACTACAACACATGTATGTACGTGACCTCCTCCACTGTCAACCTACATACACCTTCAAAAAGCTAGTGTTTCTGGAACTTCACAACTTCTACCCTTCAGACCCTTGTTGCATCTATCACATCCACGTGTAATCTATCACTTCCCAACCTATACCATCATCTGCCACAAAAAAATCTAGACCATCTCACAACCTATGTATGTTCCTCATGCATACACCATCTCACAATATATATATCCCTCAACTATGTCAAAACATAACCACTCAATGAACCATCCAACATATACCATATCCAAACATCATAAAAACCATACAAATAATGCTTCAAGTATTCACCATACCATGAGTAGATCTAAGCATCAAACCAATATGTAAATATACCAGAACTTCTGTAACAGATCTAAACCTACAAGTTGTTGTCCTGTGAACTTGCTTCAGACTTTGGGAATCTTGCACCAACTCTTTCTCTATATTTTCATGTCCTTTCCATGTATATGCGACCTTTCCTTCCTCAGTACGCGTATGTATGTGTCCTTTAGTTTTATGGCCCGTGTATGTACATGACCTCCTACATTGTCAGTCCGCGTACTGCTTCAAAAAACTAGGGTTTTCTAAACCTTTGAAACTTTTGATCGTCAAACTTCCTTTCTACCTCGGACTTGTGGAACTTTTGATGCATTCATGAGTACCTGCAATGAACCTTTAACCAAAAATAGATCTTCAATATGCTAAAAAGGGATTCTTACAATAAGGGACCCTTGTTCTCTTATTTATATTCTCCAAGTAGCATCCTATAGGGGTTATCTTCTAACCAACTTCCTTCCTTTAGGGATAACCCACTTCTAACAACGTTTTCCACTAACAACCACTTTATCCACAAATAGTACACTTTCCACTTCTAGTTGCAACTAATTTATTTTTAATTATTTTCTTATTGCAACAACTTAACCCATGATTAACTCCTTGTTTCACCTACTTTGACTAGTCAAATTCTTCTAGGAGCTTCTAGAATAATTTGACTTATTTGACCTTCTTAACATCTTTGACCTTCTAGGGTCTTCTAGATAAATCATGAGGGTTATCCAACTTCATAAGGCCATAACTCTCTAACCGTGAGGAGTTATGTGGTGTTCCACATATAACCAAAGATGACACAACATACACTATCCATATAGAATAGTCTCACCTGTAAATTCACTGAGCTTCATTACATTATTCCTCAATCAATTTTGGATTCTCTAACTAAATTGTTGTGGATAACCATTTAGAATTTTCAAAGCGTCTTCCCATGAGGGATTTCACCATAAGGGGACCACTTTAGATTTCATTCATTTGGTACTTCCTATCAGCCATGACATGAAATTAATGATACAACTCCCTTTGCTATCAACCTTAACATCAGTGTAAACAAATCAATATGACATCAAACCTTTGACATAAATCCTTTGAGATCAATTACATCAACCCTTTGACATCAATCCTTTGATATCAATTACATCAACCCTTTGACATCAATCCTTTGTCATCAATTGCATCAATGCCAACATAATCCAACAATCAATACATCAAGGATAAAAGCTCATCACTATGAAAATACTTGATATAAACCCTTTGACATCAATGACAACATAATACAACACATTGCATCTCGGGTGTCTGAGGAGTTCCCAGGGTCTTCACCTCAATCCCGCAAGGGTACAAATATAGCCATGTGAATATATGTCTTGATGTCGAACATGGTAGAAACCAATTGATTACTGGTCATTGATTTATACAGCTAACAAGTTTGAGGGAAATCACCGATGATGACAATGACTCCCAAGGTACCCTAGTACATTCCAACGAATGTGAACAAATGAGTTTAAGTCAAACATTTGTGGAATCATTTGATAAAAGGACAAAGATGTAAAAGTATTTTCGAAAGTGAGGATACCTACCATTGTGGCATGCAGGTTCCAAGGTACTAATTGGTTTATAAGCCTAATTCCTGGATAATGTGTTAAAGTTGATAGGAACATGTTGACAGGTCTAAATTCACTCAACAACAGTAAGGGGTTATCCCCGGTAAGAAGTCCTAATTAGACCTCTCACCATTTGGAATACGGAACCCATCCGGATTTTGGATAGACAACCATTCACGGTTTGGTTTTACCAGTTGTGGCCCGGTCCAACAATGACGGTGAATGATGGATGGTTATGAAAATGGAAGATGTAGATGAAGACTATCTAAATGAATATCTAATCTACTTCTATTCTACCCTATCCTAGCTAAGAGAAAATTAACGTAACTAAATGAGTTGTGACATGAAACTAACTCTACCAATAGCTTCAACCATATAGTTGAAATGAAGAAATAAATTCATATAACACATGCACATGAATATATAAAAAGAATAGCCCGTAGGGGTGTAGACCGACTGGCAAGTGCCATGTAAATAGAAGGAAATATGTTAAGGAGGTCTCAAGTTTGATTCTCACCGTGATTTACCCATGCACCATTCTTGTGGGTTGTGTGGATGCACTTAGAGGTTATAGTGGTAGAAGATGAGAATTGACCCTGTGTCGCACGAGTACGAGAACCTCCCAAGTTGTCGATTCCGCCAGTAAAATAAATGGTGGTCGGCACGAACCTCCCAAGTTGTCGATTCCGCCAAGAAAATAAATAAATATATATATATATATATATATATATATATATATATAGTATATATATATATATATATATATATATATATATATATATATATATATATATATATACATATATGCTATAACAAGAATAGTCTAAATCACTATATCACATACATTGGCATCTCATTCGTACCAAGCATACAGCTCAAGACATGTAATATAAGAAAGAGTGACAAAACCACAAGAAAACATATATTGTGTCAGAATAGTCCATAAAAAAAAATGATCTTACAACCCATGTGAACAACAAACAATCTTCTTGAAATAGTTCACAATAAAACAACAACACATGCAAGTCCATCTCCCTGCCAAAATTTGGCCTTGAGGTATTCTTCGTATAAATAGTTTCAATAATAGTACATGAAAACCCTCCAATTTTAGTTGACATTGTATTCCAAAAGTAGTTTAGAAGTGTACAATGTTTGAAGAGCCAAAATCCCTTTCTTTGGGTACAATTTTATTATTTAATGAGGTTCAATATGACCCTTGTTCTTCCGCCTTCCCCCGTGACCTTTCACCTTCCAACGTTTGTCTTTATTCTCTTTGTGATGTTGAAGAAACAAAGATATAATTTTTATTTTAGCACTTGGTGGGCCATCATAAATTTCAGCCATACATATGCCTATGCGCCATGAATATTGGTATGAACATGTGAATATCTTTGTCATCTGAGTTGGATAGTCGATCGTCACGGATTTCATGTCTCTTATTCGACCATTTGCATTGGATTTTTTTTTCTTATCCTCCCTCACTGCTACAACTGTTGTTATTTCCTCTATGGAGTCTTTGGCTATAGATCACATCACAAAGATGTTGAGTATGAACCTCCTCTGCTTGGTACCTAACACCATTCAACATACAAAATATGAGCGCAACTCCAAGTAAACTATTGAGAATAATCATTTCAACTCACACAACTGAAGTATTAATCAATTGAAAATTCATAAAATCTTCCCTAAATTCAATCCCTGGTTCCTCCAATCACGGTCAGGGCGTTGTTGTCCTCCAGGTTTGTCGACAAGGTGTTGGGTACGAATATTGAAATATTCTGAAATTTGGCAAGGAATTCCTCATATCACCTAACTGTGAAGTTGTATATATCGGGGATACCTTTCCAACAATATAAAGAATGCAAATAATGGACATCATAGTCAAAAGTTATGGTCGGAATACAAAATCCATTCTGGTAGGGCCCCATTGTTGTTTTGGAGCATTTAGAGGGAACTTCTCCGACTTGTACTAGAGCTCATCGTACAAAATCCTATGAGTGGATTTCTTGTATCATTGGGTTTTGCGATGTTCTCCATTTGTCATTTTATGTTTGTTGGCCAATCATGAGTCTATTTGAGGCACGGATTAAAAGAGAGATGTTGCAGAGAAGTATTCAAGTGTTGGATTGGAGAGTTTTTTCAGAGGGTCAAGATCCTATTGGATGTTGCTTTGGTGGTTGGTGATAGGAAACATGTATAGGGATTCCATGGGATAGTACTAAAATCAAACATTCTCTGCTTCAACATCTGTATATTTCTCCTCATTTCTAGCTAGCTTAAGGGGATCTAGAAATTCTTACCTTAGTCATATTCACAAACTTCCTTAAAGCAATATTTTACTTTTATTAGTGGTAACATAGGTTGTCAATATTTTCCTTACACACATTGCTTCAAAAGGAAAGTTTTGGGTCATAAAATGAATGTCGTAAGAAATATTTGCTTCAATAGAAAACCATATCGTCGGTTGTGGTAGTTATCATAATCCTCTGCATCAACTGGAAAATATTCATTACGATGAAGATCTTCTACATTCCTAGGCATACCTCCAAGATTATCTTTGTTCTTGACACTTGACTTAGAGGGAAATTAAACAGATTTGACAGAAAAAAGATTCAATGAATCTATTATGCCATTGTTAGTGCTCATATTTAACTGAGAACCATTTTGCAGAGGAAGGCTATAGACCCTTTTAGCTTTATGCTCACCTTCCAATATATTTATAAGAACCACATTCCTATCTCCAAGTGTACATGGATTTTCTCCTATTGCAGCATCAACCTTTAAACTATTGAGGAGCTTGCAACTTGGTACACATGAAAATTTCTTTCATTGGGACCATCACCTCAAGTGGTCTTCATAATCTTTTCATCTTATACCGCTTTTGGAGGCTTAATCTTACATACATGATTCTCAATGAATGACCTCATGATATAATAATTAAGGAACATAGTAAGTTGACATAAGCTAGCTAAGATGAACATCTTATTTTTGACATAAACATTTAGGAATATAACAATCCAACATAACCCTTGGGGAACATCACAATGTGGCATAATCGTTGATGAAGGTTACAATGTGGAATAACTATTGAGGAACATAGAAAGTCGATATGAGTCCAACAATATATAGGTTTAACCATCTAATATGATAAAAACGTATGTCCAACCATATAATATGGTCAAAATATTTTATTTGTATATGATATGGACATATTTATCAATGAATTTCATAGTGTGACATAATTCTGATGACTATGATTGCAACATAATCATTGAGGAACATAGAAAGTCAACATAATTCAACCAAGATAATTGTCATAATCTAACATGACCATTGAGGAATGTCACAATTCAACATGAGCAATGTCACAATGCAATATAATCTTGATGAGTGTTTCATTGCAACATAACTATTGAGGATCATAGAAAGTCAACATAAGTCAACCAAGATGAAAATATCGCTAGATATAGTCATATTATAAACCTCTTTGTGTCAAAGGTGGCATAATCCTATTAAATTATAACAAAAAATATTCAATTAAAATTAACTATATAATTAATCTAATTAATTGTTTTGAATATAAACAAATAAATTGAAGAAATATTAACTTTTTGTCAATAAGAAATAGCTCTAACCATCTACCTGATAAAAAAAATTATAGGGAAAAATGTCATGTAGCAAAACATAATCATTGAAATTAGTTTAAATATATTTAGAATGCTGATATACGTCTAACCATCTAGAATGGTAAAAAAATAGGTCTAAACATCTAATATGGTCGAGAAATTCTATGTAGAGGGTTTATCGACATAATGCTCCATGAATGTCATAATGTGACATAATTCTTGATTCATGTCATTGTGACATAACCATTGAGGAATGTTGTAATCCAAAATAACCCTTGAGGAATGTCATAATATTACAAAACAATTGAAGTCAACATATTAATGTAACAATGTGGCATTGACCTGGCCATAATTGCCCATTCTATTATTTTTGAAATGTCCATAAATACAACAATAATGCCACCCATATATTGAAGCATAAAGGAAAAATAGTATAGTAAATGTAATATTGAAGTCATCCATAGCGTTGCGATGTGACATACTATTTAAGTCAACCTATTAATATCACAATGGGATGTAATATTTATTTCAAGCATAGTAACCAACCATTATCAATCATAGTGTTGATAGGGAGAAATTTCCCTTTTTCCAATAGTATGAGTTCTCCCTAGTGAAATGTTTAAATTAGATCTCGTATTGTTTGAAATAGGGAACCCATCTAGATTTTGGCCTAAAAACCTTCATTGATTTTGGTTTTATTGGTTGTGCCATGGTTAATTGAATCACCTTCTAATATCTATTATAATATGCAAAATGAAAAAATGATTTTATAATGCAAACTTATTCTAAATTCCTAGCTATGAGCTAACAACTAATAGTTTAGAAAAAACAACTAATTGCACTTCTACAAGTAACAAGTTATCAGTCTGAAGAAGTTTAAATGGATATAATTCCATATCAATAGGTTACAATAAAACAACTAAGAGATTAATAAGAATGAAATTGCATAAAAAAAAATAGAGAAAATTCTACACATTAAGAAGCATTCCCATAACTAGTCCAATATCAACTAGCAAAAGAGAAAATTCCATGTAAATTACAACAATATATTCATAGATCTCCCTTAGTAGCTTGACCAACAATGACTTCTCTTCATTACTGCTCTAAAAATGTTTAAAAATTTGAATAACAAAAAACCCTTGTTTCCTTGTGATTACATTTATAGACTTATTTCAAGATAAATGATTCTCTCATATGTCTCTTGTTTTTTTATCTTCAAAATACAAAATTCTTATATTTCTTTAAAATAAAATGAAATAAAATCTTCTCTTCGAAATATTGAGTCCAAACATCATAAGATAACAATAATGAATATTGAGTCCAAACACCATAAGATAACAATAATTCAATAGACCATGTAAAATTCAATTTTTCAAATGCCATCTCCTAAATAATTAAATCTCAATATATTGGCTCTAATCACTTTTGCAAGATATTATTACACAAATTGATTGGATTTATATATATTGGCTCTAATCACTTTTGCAAGATATTATTACACAAATTGATTGGATTTATTTATTTTGAAGGAATTGAAATATATTCCTTCAACCTTGCCTTAGTCACATTTGGAGTTGTTATATAACTGCATTCTCTAGTCTCATATTATCTTCCAAATATTTTGTGTACTTCTTGCCTTAGTCACATTTGGAGTTGTTATATAACTACTTTCTCTAATCTCATATTATCTTCCAAATATTTCATGTACTTCTTTATTTATTTATCTAGGTGCACATGACTTGCCTAGAGAAGGAAGATCGCATCTCGAGATTACACTCCTAGTTACTTCAAATAGGTTGTGACACTTTCCAAAAGTTCCGTCAATACTATTCTCCAACTTTATGCAAGATAACTTCCAATTTTCTAATTCCACTAGAGTACAATCAAATATTTCTTTTTCATTCTCGGAAGATCTTTAGGAGCTTACTTTCCCTCCCATCAAATCCAAATTGAGTTTCCTCTAATTGTTTCTACTTTCACCTCTACTTTAATTGTTTCTTCTTTCATCTCTACTTTATTACCTTATTGGAAAAAGTTACAACTTTAATTGTTTCTTCTTTTATCTCTTTTTTATTGGAAAAAGTGATAAGTTGTGATTAATAATAATATAAAGATTGTTTCCAAAGGGGTTGGATTTAATGGCGGAAAGTGAGAAGTTTTTCACCATTGGGCAAGGTTCAATTCTCGTGAGGGCCTAACTTGAATCCATGGGGGCACCTTGAGGTAGTGGTCGAACGTGTGCTTGCACCCAGAGATATTATATTAAAAATGATATCGTGACCCGTGCACACATAAGTGGATCAAAGCCCAACCCCATGTCCTTCAATTTTCGCTCACAGGGGTTTGGTCTAGTGGCCAACAAACGTACTATTAAGCTGCTCGTGTTGTTATGCACGTCACGAGTTCAAACCTCAATTTATCCGTAGACGTGCTTGTGGGCTGTGTGATTCTCCCTAGGGGTTATAAGGTATCTGGCAGGATTCGACCCTGTGTCACGCGAGTACGATACTGTCGCTGTTGTCGATTCCCCTAGTCATAAAAAAATAAAAATAAAAAAAAATAATATAAAGATTGTTTTTTTTGAAATAATAGGTTTTGATCTTTGTTGAGTTCATCATGCACTTTTGGAGCACATGCCTTGAACTTAGTGAGGTTGGTTGTCTCAACTTTGTAACAATCCACTTGATGCTCAAACATTTCTATCTTTTTTTCTTTCCTTGTTTTAATTCCTCAACCATCTTTATCATGTTCATGTCCATGGCATAAAACAAGTAAAAATTTGGTGAGTTCATCATGCACTTCTAGAGAACATGCCTTGAACTTAATGAGGTTGGTTGTCTCAACTTTGTAACAATCCACTTGATGCTCAAATATTTCTATCCTTTTTATTTCCTTGTTCTAATTCATTAACCATATTTATCATGTTCATCTCTATGGTATAAAACAAGTAAAAATCCTATTGAATATGTCCCTATGTCCCTTTAATAATAGGTATTTTTTATTGTTACAATTACTTCTTCATCTTGGTAAATATTTAGTAGGATCATCCTAAGAAAATAATTCTACTTAGGAAATCCTATGGGGATGAATTTGGATAATTCTCATCTTTGAACAATTGATAGAACTTTCTTAACAATGATTTTTTCTTGAGGCCATCTAGCATTCCACGTCTCTATAAAATGGCCTTGAGACTTCTAGAGATATTGGTTCTGTGGGAGTTTCGTTTTCCTACACTTGTGGCACTTTTCTTTTATCCTTGGATTTCCTCTCAGGGTCCATATTGATAATTTGAGCTTCATCAAGGCAATCATAATTATCTCCTTGAAATTTAACAAGTATGATGATCATGGTGAGCTTCTAAAGAAGAGGGTTTTATTCAAAATGTTTACATCCATAAAATATTACAGGTTATAAGAATATATAACATAATTGTTTGGTAAGATTTAACACACAATTGAGTATGGTAATCTTCTCATATATGCATTACTAAGATCAAGGATTAGAAATTAAAGAAGAATTTGCCAATAAATTGATGTAAGATTGAATCCTTGAAAAACTAAGAGATTTATAAGCTTCTCCTCCATTTCCAACCTTTATTTGAAAACACCTAGATGAAAATTGAAACTTGATTGGGGAGTTGAGGGAGAGCATATATATGCAACCAATGATACAAAGCCTACACACATATTCTCTCAACACTAAAACAATGGAGAAGCATGGCTTAGGAAAGGAAATTTCCACTCTATCACAAATACAACCTTGGTAATAAGAAATAAAGTATATCAATGATTATTGAAAAGGGATAAGATTTTACCTTTGCTTACAAACATGTAATAATAATATTATAAAAGTCAAATATAACTGGACATATTTATTTTCAATAGAGTCGGTTTCAAACACCTAGTTTAAAAAATAGAAACCCTATGGTGATGTGGCCACAAGACTTTGTATGTAGCAAGGAAATTTAGATACCCAATCCCATTTGTTTTAAATCTAAAAACCAACCCACAATTATTAACTCATGAAAACATGAAAGAAATGGGTATGGGATATTGAGAAACCGACTTATGATAGGTGTCAAGTAAGTGTTGTTAAGCAATTAGAACATTCATCTTTTCTTAATTTCCCTCACACGACACCGAAAGCTCCTCCCAATTATTAGGAATTAGGGACTGTGAAAACTATCAGTGAATTAATACAATGCAAAATGTTCAATCGTGTGATACATATTTATGTTTGTATTCTCTCTTCCAAAACTAGTTTTCACATCACCAACTTTTTTTTTTCCACCTATGGTGAAGTGTGATGGCGATGCATAGTTTCTAACTTTTGAACTTATGTGATGACTTGTATTTCACTTCCCTTTTGCTTATGAAATGAAAATATTTATATTTTACCCTATTGATGGTGCAATATTAAGAATGTTTGAACTTCATGACTAATACAATGTCCAAAGGGGTGGGCCTTGGGCTTTCATCACGTTGGTCAAAATTTTTAACTTCTAATTGTTTGTGATATGGTCATGCCCATTATAAAGTTGAAAGTTTTAACACACGCAATGTACTCGCATTTGAAATTGGTAACATCTATGATTGTCGCAAGTGCGTGAATCGTGACTTTCAAAATACCACACAAAGGGCTTGTGTCACGTACCTTTAAAATTAAATTTTAAAGTGTTTGTGACCCATAAGAGCTTCAAACATTCCTAATGTTTCATCTTGGTCGCACATGTTTAGAAGTTTACTTTTTGAAAAATCTTGTGGTGTTTTTATCATGCACAAATATATAACCTTGGAGAGAATGCACACCAATGGAAGTTTGGTTGCAAAGCATGAAGAGATTCAAAACTTGAGGAAATATGCAATGGCATGGGAGACCCACAAATGGATTTTGACAATTAGTGTGTTAAATTTCATTATTTTAAAATATATAACTTTGTGAGCATTATGCAATGATATAGAGGTATAATTTTTTATAGCTTTGCGACCACTATGCAATGATAAAGGTAGTTTTTTTTTTTTTTTAATAGATGTTCAATGTCATGAAAACAAGTAAAAAGGGGTGTGGTAATGATGCTAGTCACACTAGTCAACAACTTGTGATATTTCTATATTTTTCACAACGGTGCAAAATTTACAGATTGTAAATCATCTAATGGAATATTCCAAATATTAACTAGTGATTGTAGGCAAGGAAGAGTAATTGTTAGGCAAATGCTCTTAGAGAAATGCAACTTTGGAATAGTTGTGATAGCATCATAAAAATTTATAAGGACTATTACACATGACGTTTCCCAAAATAAAATAAATAATTAAGCATATTTCAAAAATGAATCATAGGCATGGTTAAACTTCGTTTTTCAATTAATAGGATAAAATAAAAAAGTGGTTGCCACAAGCCACAAAGATTTCTTAATGAACTAACTACTAATACAAGATACTTCCACAGGCACAAACAACAATTAATTCATGTCATGTTAAAATCAACCTTTTAATATCTCAGTCATACCTTATATTCAAGTTGACCTCTTAGTGTTGCAATGTAACATCAAATTGAAATCAAGCATGATGTTGCAATGTAACATAATATTGAGGTTAACATGTTAATGTCACAATATTACATAACAATTGAAGTCAACATATTAATGTAACAATGTAAGATTCACTTGG
>SNQJ01S0068733.1:14478-53722 GCA_010110895.2 Picea sitchensis | reverse complement strand
TAAATCCCAAGTCGACAAGACGCCAGGTGACATTATTCAGAATTAAAAAGCGCAATTACTGAAGGTTTCTTGTTTCCTGCAAGGTAAGCATGCGTGAAGAAACATCTATGGCCAACCCCCCCCCATACACAAATGGACTTAAGGAAAAAAGGCTCAAGTAACCCATTTACTGTATAACTAACAACAAATTAGCAAAAACAAAAAACTCAACCATTAATCTTGCGCAACGTAAGTACAGTCAAGATAGGCTTAAGAGTGCGACCACCTAGGTGTACCTCAACCATCTGGCCATCGAGACCCTATTCTAGCACAAGGTGTCTTACCTCATCCACGTGTCAACCTACATAACAACCTTCAAGTATCAAAACTCGAGAGCTAGGTTAAGATTCGAGAATCATTGTTGTTATTAGGGTTAAGATAGAGTTAAGATTGTTTTCCAAGGTTGTTTCTAAGATTCTCCTTTGCTTCTAAGTCATTTATTTCATTTGTAAAATTAAAAACTCCTTGCGCAATGATAATCAAAAATTATTTAATTTTTCTCTACCTTTTACACATAAGCTAAATTGGCGACGAAACATTAATGAAGAGGGGTAAGTTGATAGAAGCTTTTATATATATACGAACATATATTCTAAGGATGCACTAAAATTGTACAAGGGGATTGCGAGTGTGGATAATCGTTGGGCTTACCATGTTCAAGGACACTTATTATTTCATTACAGAACTGAACCACAATTGAAACATTGTTACAAACGGACATAAATTCGCATTCCAGGGATACAAATACAGACATAAATGCTAGGAAAAACGTTGATGTAAATTTCCGGACTGTTACACTCATGCCAAGAATACAAAACGAACATAATTACTGGGAAAACGTTGATGTAAATTTCGGACGGTCACACGCATGCCAAGAATACAAACAGACATAATTGCCAGGAAAAACATTGTTGTAAATTTCGGACTGTTACACGCATGCCAAGAATACAACAGACTTAATTGTCGGGAAAAACGTTGAGGTAAATTCCGGACTGTTACACGCATTCCAGGAATACAAAACGGACATAATTTTCTAAAAAAAACGTTGATGTAATTACGGCTATCAATCATACATTTAGAGTATGCATTCGTTGTCCACTAAACATGTGAACTTGTTGCTATACAAAATAAAAATCGCTATTACACGCCTCTAGAGTCGCTATCCATATTACTTTCAATTGCAACCATAGATAATTAATACTCGTTGTCAGATAAGAATAAAAATCGTGGTCATTCATAACCTCCGTCTAGTATGGAATTTGTGTTGACTGGTATGATATCGCTGTGTAAAGGTAAAACATGAATTAAAATTTGCAGGGGAAAAAGATAGGTGTAGTCCATTCTTCCAGACACAGGTAAAGCGCAGAAAGAACGCATGCATCATCAATCCAACTCAAGCAAGAAGAATGCAGTTAGTCTGTATCGAAATACAATCAATCAAGGAGGGGTGAACTCTACAGAGAAGGAATCGCTTCCCAACAGACTCACCGGGTGAAATACCTATTAAAGGCGAATTCAATGCTCTATAAAAATTTAGACTATGTACACTTCACACCTACGCAAGTTTGTTGTGTAAACAAATTTATCATTACCTCCATACATTATCGCCGTGTATCGGTTTACCATTGGCTGGGTAGAGAATTCACAACTACCAATTTCATTTACACATATTACATCTTATCAAGAGAAAATTAAGACTCCCAACAATTACACCGATTATATTCGTTGGGTAAAAACAAGGTATTGAAGTGACTGTGTAGATAATTTACAAACTACTATTTTTATATTTACACATGTTACATCTTATCAAGCGAAAAAGTAAGACTCCCAACAAATTACACTGATTATATTCGCTGGGTAAAAACAAGGTATTGAAGTGACTGTGTAGTTAATTTACAAACTATTACTTTTATATTTACACATATTACATCTTATCAAGCGAAAAATTTAGACTCCAAACAAAATACACAATTATATTTGCTGGGTGAAAACACAGTAATGAAGGTAAGGTATCGTTGTTATCAAGGCATATATTTACTATCAATCAAGAATAAAAACGCAGTCAACATATAATCGAACGTTGTCCTTCACAGTTTAATAATGCTCAGACTTTACCAATCAAGAGCCAGAAACAGCCATTAAAACGCAGAAAATAAAATGCCATCCCAAAAATGCAGAGGTGATATTAAAAACGCAGAGAGTAATAAGATGTTCGCATAGAGAAGTGATAACACGACGCAGAGGCACTCAATCACCTTAAGGCGCAAGACATTCATTCAGCCAAGAACAATCAACAGGAGTAGACGACTAACAGGTGCGTCCTTCGCTCATCATCCTTGCACAGAAAAGCAGGGCGTTGAGATCCATAGGTCTTTTAACGCTAAGGCGACGACTGTAGATCAGGCTCCTGGCCGACTGCTCAGGCGAGGACTAAGGAGCTAAGGATGAAAGGAAACAACCATCAAGGACACAATCAAACGCCACCAGGTGGTCAAGACATGCGGAAACAAGGCCATAGGAGACAACAACCATTGAGCTAGGCTAAGAAAAGTTCAGTCACGAAACTAGACAGCCAGTTTACCTACCCAATAAACATGCAGATCCAAATCATAAATCCTACAACAATCTACCATTCAATGAAGAAAGTGTATTGTTGCCTGTTCGCCCGCTACGAGTGTCGTCCGCACACTCCGTGCAACTCCCGCTCGCCGATCGTTGAGACTTCACCGGTACCTCCCAGCCAATGCTAGGGGTACTCTTCTTCCCCCTTAGCCCCCCGAGCCGCAAAGGGGCCACACACACTAACCAGAGGTTTCGTCTAACTCCCAGCTCGCCTTCCAAGGCCGAGCTACCACTCCTCTCCGAGCTGGGTATCCCAACTCCCACAAGTAAATCAGTCAAGTTGATAATTCTGCAGCGTAGCGTTACGCAAACAGATGATGATCCTTCCTCATTCTCCTTCCTTCATTATATAGAATTTCCCACTTCCTCTCTTTCCTAAAATCTCATTTAATTAAAGTTTTTAAAATAAATTCCTAAAAATTCTTCTCCGTACAAGTGTCCCCCATCCCCTACATTCCTCCATAAATTAATTTCTTTAATTACGTATTTATCTTTATTTCCCTCACCCACCTAGAGTTACTCCTAGAATCACTCCTAGGTGTCCTTAAATTCCCTTACAGGTTTTAAAGGCTTTCCCTATTATGAAATTGCTAATTCAGTTTAAAATTAGAAAGCTCTTAAATGTAGATTCATTACTAAGTTGACTTCCCGCTTTTTCCCTTAAGTTCCCCTTTTTCCTTTTTATGTTACCTCATTTCCCTAGTTTCCTATTTTTTTTATTTTCTCTCTTTCCCCTTTTACTTAGAACTCAAAAAGGCAGGTGTGGAATATAACTCCTTTTTCCCTTTTATCATTAATTTAGTATCTTTTTAAATTATCAAAAGATAAAATAATTAATTCCTTCTTTACTTTTTATATCCACAAATTTTATTTCTTATGAATAATTTAATTTCTTACTCCCTTCATGTTACAAAATTTTATGAAGGCCATAATTATTACTTAAGTGGTTTTTAGTTTAAATTTTATTATTTTCTTTTATTTTATCTATTTATTTTATTTTATTAATATTTTTTTTTATTATTATTTTAATTTTTTTTGGTAGACAAAATTTTACCCCTAGCAAAATTTTAGACTTAGAACTTAGATTTTGTACTAGGCGACATTTAATTAGGGAAATTGTTTTAAAATTTCTTGACATGTTATTTGTCTTAGGGCCATCTAGGTTCATCCCTCTATCATCATCAATGCGACGGGCCCTTCAGGACGCACTAGGTGCTCCAAGGGTGCCACTCACCTCATTTGTTCCCTTGCGCGACGTGCCCTTCAGGACGCACTACGTGCTCCAAGGGTGCCACTCGCCTCTTGACTGATTGGTAGACATCAATAACCCCTGGAGTCAACACTCCGCCAAGTAAACTTGTGGGAGACTAAGGGCTTCTAAGGAATAAGGCCCCCGCCTTATTGTGTGCCCCTTAGAATCATCGTGAGCGACTATCGCAGTCTGCCCTCACGGCATCGTCGGTCCTCTCGAACTAGGTAATCGTTAACCTACAATTCGAGCCACAACGGGAGTGCTAGTAGGCTGTGGCAGGGCTATTGTCCACACCTCTCCCTCAACATCTATGGTAGTCGTGTGCGGCCCCTTTACTCCATATGTGAGTCTGGTCGGCAAGCTATCGTCAGCCTACATCATCAACAAATCATGTCAGAACATAGCCATATCATATCATCCAGTCAGATGCACTAATATCACAGTAAAACAATCAAACCCCAATGGCACACTCCCTGACTCGATCTGGAGTCCAAGGGGTTCCATCGATGCCTTGGCATCCTCTAGGTCTATAATCCTGCACACTCAGTAAAACCGAGTCAATAGCACCCGTCTATGTCAAAGCAGTGAAACAACATGTCATCAACCCATAGCGCCTCATAATCAATATCAAAAGTTTTAACAGCATAAAAATCTGGATCACTTGCGAGCAAGTGTCCTCAAATAATAAGTTCGCTCAGTGCGCCAGAGCGGGATGTTACAAAAGTGAACTTAGGAAACTTAACCCAAAGGGGGTTTCTAAGTGAGATTCTTTTGAGGAGATCTCACCCATTGATTAGAGATGGCTAGGAGTGATCTAGGCCATTGATCTCTAGGTTTCTTTATGGATGGTTCAAGAGGGGCACATAGGGCAAAGAGAGGCTCATTCACTCATTTATTCACTTGGACAGTTTGGAGAGGAGCATTGAGAGGAGAATGGAAGCATTGGATGAGGAAAGCTTGGGCGCCATCATTCATGGAGGGTGCAAGGAGGCTTATGGCCTCATTATTTTGTGGTGTGAGTTCTTGCTTGGTGGAGGGCGCACTCTTGGAGGAGGGCGCAAGCTTAGCAGGCACTAGTAGTTCTTAAGTTGTTGCAGATCTGAGTGGTTCAGTGTTGAGGCAGCATACAAGAGCTTCTTTGTATGCAAGGGATTCTCCATTGACCAAGGGAGGATCAAGGGCGCATCAGTTCAGTGGAATAGGCAACAAGGAAGAGAGGGTGCACTTGCTTGGGCGCATTCTTCATGGAACCTTCTAGCCAAGCTTGAAAGGAGCTTACTATTTGTACAGGTTCCATTGTATTTGTTTACTTGTTGTATTCCATGCTTGAGACATCACATATATACACTTTCATTCTAAATTGGTTTTCCCCAGGGGGGGGGGTTATCCAGGGTCATGTTGACCAAAATTACTTGTGTTCAAATTTCATGTATGCTTAGTGTTTAAATCAGCAGTAGGCGCTTGTTAAGATCCTAGAGGAGTGCTATATGTTTTTAGGTTTGCATGTGCTAACTTTCAGTTACTAAAACCACTTGCAAAGGCACCTTAAAAGAGCATATAACCATCAGTTGAAGGCAGATTTCTTGGCAGAATTAAACAGACATGTTTTCTGTCCTAAAACAACAGCGAGGACAGATTTGAATAACTAAACTTAGAGCCCAACAAGAGGTCACAAGACAGGCATGTTGGACAGCCTTCATAGTTCCTCAAAAATCTACATTTTGCAGGTCTGAAGTAATAGGACAGCGAGGAAATCATCCATTTCCAGCCACTCTAATCAAGGTACTTACATTGCAAGTCTTCCGAAAAGTGGTAAGATCATTTCCCCTCTCTCTTGTACTTCATTTTTATCATTTTTTGGAGAGGAAAGGGTAAGAATAGCTTGTTGTTTGGTCATTTTGTTTTCTGCAGTAGTTTTATTTCAGCAAGCATTAAACTAATTAACTCCTACCCCTTTCACCATAGCCCACTATTTAAGGCATTGATCCACTAATCGGTTGGGTAAGGTGATTGTGTTGTGTTATAGGGAAGCCTCCCAAAGCCTTTTGAGTGTGGGAGTTGGGCTTGAACAGGGAGAGGATAGGTGTTGTGATGACATTGGACACCTATCCCTTGTGTTGCTCCTATAGCAATGTAAGACCTTGTAGGACTGCTAGTTTGGACGGTAACATGTCCCTCTCAATGCTAAGAAAAACCCCACCAAGGCACCAAACACTCCACATGTGCAAAATGCAAGCTCCCAACAAAAAAGGTGATAATCTATGTTGCATTGGTTTCCAAGACGGGGGGATGCATCCCCGAGACAGCTAGAGCGCACCCCCAAATTTTTCAGGGGACGACAATAATATATATATATGTATGTATGTATGTATGTATATTAAAAAAATATTAAAAATTTAGAATTCACCATAAACATTTGTAGTTGTTTCAAGCTTGTAAGCATAACAAGTTATACTATATAGTATTTACTATTATGCACAACCCTTACACTTGTCAATTCTGAAAAAGCTCGAGCAATTTAAAAAAGGGCCGAGTGACATCCATTATTGGTTGTTAGACATGAGAAAAATGCAATTTACCTTTAGCAAACTTAAGATAGAATTGTCTCTATAGCAGTTTTTTTTCCTCATATTTCTTGTTAATAATGATTATGTTAAAACACAAGCATCATTCCCTTCTTAATAGGTTTTGCAGATTTTTACAGTTGTGTTGAAAACCACTATAAAACACTTTGGTTCTGTAAAGAGATTAGATTATATTTCAAATTAAGAAGGTGATTGAATATGGCTTTATTCAAATATTTAGTACCCAATCCATGTCACTACTATCTGATTGTTTTCACAATGCTCAAAGTTGGGATGGTGGAAGCACTAGATGCTCGAAGTTGGGATGGTGGAAGCATTAGACTTGAATGACTCCTAGAAACCCATCTACAATATGTAAAAGCCAAGATGACTAGAAAAATCAGAAGAACAAGCGCAGTAACCACAAGGATCAACCCTTTAAAATGTTGCCTTTTCTGCTTTTTTGACATGGAAGCTTTGCTTGTTCTAATGTTGTTGCTGAAAATACAATATTTAAATCACCAAAAACCCAAATCGAAACTCATCATACGAAACTTGTGTTTTGAGCTGCAACTTGTATAACAGATTTACATTCAGTGCAATACAAAAATAATGGATGGGAAAAATGATCATATTGTCCAATCATCAATTTCCATCATTGTCAAAACTAAAGATATATGCCCAAAATATCTCCGAAATTTGCTCAGAAAATCCCTGAAATCTGCCCAGAACATCCCCAAATCTATCTGAAAAGTCCCTGAAATATTCTTGGAACATCTTGGGGATAGCCCACAAGTCCCCGAGTCCCCAATGAAGTCCCCAGCAATTTGGGGACGTTCCCGGAGGGTCCCCAAGTCCCCGAAACGAGGGTACGACGGGTACACAAGTTTTTTTGGGGGAGGCGGGTCCCTGTGCAACATAGGTAATGATCAATAAGCCAATATCCACAAAAAGGCCAAAATTCTTCGAATGCAACCCGCTTGACCAGGGTCTTCAACCTGTAATAGTCCCCATGCTATATGACGGGAAACAGAGAGGAACATTCAAAAAAGTAAATGCAAAGGAATTGGGAAAGTGGGAGATCTTGTTTAGGATATAAAAACCATTAGCCTCACCTACCTCCAAGAGATGTCTCCTATACGCAGTAACAAGGTTAAGCCTTGTTACCACACAATCTCACACCCAAAGATGAAAAGTCCCAACATCTAGGTGAAGATAAAGTCCATTTCCCGATTCTTGTAGATCAGCTACATCTTGATTTATGTTGAAGATCTTTCTCATCTTGGCAACTCCGTGAAGGGAAGAAGCCTATTTCCTTATTGTAGATTTGAAGGCTTGTTGTTTGTACGTGAAACAAACAACATTTGAAGGAATCAAGTTTACCTTGACGACTCCACAACATCTCTATTTGATAAAGTATGAAGGTATATCTTGCAGATTTTTCAGATTTGGTATTTCATGTTGAAAAGTTGTAAAGAATAATGGCTCCTTGGGAATTTGATGAGATTTATCCTACTCTAGATGTTGAGAACACTTCAGGGTACCCAAACCATTATCCTCTACAATGGCTAGAAGACCTTCCAAAGTTTAATGGTGATGATTGTTGTGATATTCATCATGCTATAGCAATCTTGAATATTAGGCTTCAAAAATCAATGTAACACATGATGATGTATTGTTAAAATTATTTGTGTATTCTTTGGAAGGACAGCAAAAATCTTGGGTTAAATATTGTATTGATCCTAAGGGGATCTCATCTTTTGTAGATTTTGTCAAAGTCTTCTTTAAACATTGGGGTCCTCACTTGCAAAGATTTGAAGATGCTTTTGAAGATGTCATTTCAACCCTACAAGAAAATAAAAAAACATCCCAAACCTCTAACTATGAAGACCAAGAGCTCAAAGAATATGATGATGAAGAAGATCAGGAATCGCTTTTTGATACCATCCATGAAGATTTGATGAAGATATTGAAGATCAAACTCAAAGTCCCATTGAAGGCCAAAGGCATGAAGATGAAAGTGAAGATGGAGAAGCATACATCTCCATTGATGATCAAGAGGTCATTGAAGAGCCTCGTCATGAGTCCATCCATAAAGATCAAAAGCATGAGAACGCATCTCTTTCATCCACTTCATCAATTCATGAAGAAGAAGTTTGGGTCAGCTATGATTTTCTTCAAAATTTTGAAGTTAATAACACATCTATTGAGGGTTTTGAAGAAAACTTATTTGTTTTTACATCTAATGAAGGCATGGACAGCCAAGAACATGATATTCATTTTCAAAAAATTTATCATGATTTGGATAGATGTTATTAGGAATTTTTAGTAGATCCAATTTATGATAGATCTAGAGAGGGGAGTGCAAATTTTGAATCATTGGGGCAGCCTAATATGATAGAAGAAAACTTGGAAATTCCTCGTGATTCTTTTCAGCCATCTTCAAAAATTTATGTAGCTCATTTCCAGCCATGTTCATGTGTAGCAAATTTAGAAAATTTTAAGATTTAAGAACATGTATACACAGAAAATTTCCAACCACCTTCATGTTTATATGTTGGCGATTTTTTCATGTAAATATCAAGCTGGAAATAATTTTTTATTTGCTGGAAATTGTATACGCCAGCAAGATAAACAATTAGATGCATGTTACAGGAATTACCAGCTTTCAAGTATAGACCAACCAGCCATCACATGCAGTCAAAAGTTGATTTCTAGATCTGAAAATGAATTTTGTAACTTGACTTCATGCTCATCTAAAGATAGTTTTGTGATGGAGAAGCCTAAAAGTGTAATTCTTAAGAATAGATGTGATGTTACGATTTATGATGATGTACCATATCCTCAAGAAGTTTATTGTAGTCATATCCAACTTTGGATAAAGGAAAATTGTAAAAGTGCATGCCATCTTCGGCATGATGTTGATATTGTGGAATCTTCATGAGGACATCTTAGATTTCAGCCTTACACTCATAAAGATTCCAGCCTATGTACATCCACTATTTGATGTCTCCCTATTTTGGTTCATAACCAAACATAAGGGAAGAATTTTCTATAAAGAGCTAGGGTGGCTCCATTGGTTGTATGATTACACCTAGATCTTGTATTTTGATCATATAGAATAGGAGTAAGAGTAGGAGGAATAAACCTTTTAACAATATTAAAGTAGAAGGATAAGATCTCTATTATGAGCATTTTGTTTCATGTATGGCATTGTTGGCTTATGCCCTTCTTCATTGTGAAGCCAATTTTGATGTAATAAGTTGTAAGACATCTGGATGTGGTATTTGAAAATGACACATAGACCATCCCACCACATAGTTGCACTCCTCTTGCTTGGAGGATCTTCTTACAGGTACAACCAGAGATTCTAGGGTTCTCATGCACTCTTCTCCTAAAAGCACATGTCCCCAAGTAGGAGTCAGTTCTTACCTCTCATATTGACATGACTAGTAATTACATATTTTAGGGGTACGTGCAGGGATGTCGATGGACTTACACAACTTATATTCTTGCTTGGAGATAATACATCTCAGTTGAGCATATCTTTGATCTTCTTACTTCACCATGATGTTGCATGGGATCTTATACATTGGTTCATGGTTCTAGCCCCCCAAGGATTGGAATTGAGCGATTAATGGAAGATCTTGCAAGCAAGCTAGTTTCAAGCATTGGATAGAAGATATCTCTTGTGTAAGTTATGATTTCATTTTTATACAATCTTTCATGTGTGGTAGATATGTTCTATGCACAAAATTGATAGATTTCATATGCAGGTTGAGAGTGTCAAAACTGAGTCTAGGAACAACCTTGTCTTGAGGAGAGGAGTTAAAGTGCTACATATCCATAGTGGGAAAAATCTTGTGCCTTACCTGAGAGAGAAGGGGTTTAAATCCCTAACCTCCTTTATGAGTAAAGCTTAACCACCTATTGAGCACTCAACACACCCTAAAAAGCCTTATGAAATTCTATCACTTTTTGGGTACCACTTGTTTTCTTTTACTATCTAAATTGAGTTCACTTTGGGGGATGGTTTATTTTGTTTTGTTTTCATGAGTCTTATCAATCAAGTCGGGCTTGTTTGAACTTGTTAAATGAAACCTTGTGTCTAAAAGAACTTGGGATCCTAACTAAGAATCTGCAGCTAACATTGCGACTAACGCGCTTGTGTTCGGCGTCGGCAAAATTCAAGCAGGGAAAGTGGCCACACAGTTACACTAATCGTCGATGCACCATCGGCATTGGTAGAAGGTGGAGTTGGTTTGCGTGAGTTATTTGCCACGAAGATTCAAGAGATAGCCGATCCCCATCGGCGGCGGAAAAATACGGGAGGGATAGACATTGACAAAAAACATAAAAAAAACCATCAATAGCCGATGACCGATGCGCTTGCTCGAGGTCAGGGAAATCTAGAAGGGTTAAAACAATCGATTTTTTCTGCAATAAACATATCGCCGATCGCCGACCCTCGATACACTTTCGGCATCAGGAAATTTTCGAGAGAGTCAATCTGGGAGCACTTGGGTAGGTTTATCGTCAATCGTCGATCCTTGATACTTTTCGGCGTTGGCAAGATAGGATCGGGTTTTAGAACGTTTAGCTTAAGAAAAGTATCGATTACGAATAACACGGGTAAATGAAGACGCCAGTCTTGAGTGCCACGTGTCTTTGTCGAATAGGGGTGTCGTACGACCTAGTTTCGTCTCAAGTCATCTTAAGGTTCCCTGTGTCCTAGTCACACCACCAAGTCATCCTTACCATGTCAGCTCTATACGGTAAGATCGTTTGGTGTCAAAGCTTTTGCATGGAGATATCAACGAAAAGTGTTCAAAAAGAAACCTCGATCCCCACCTGCTGGACTAGTGAAACGATGGGATGTTTTCGACATGAGATACGATCGGATTATGGCATTTAATAGACTAGTTAATGCTTCATCCCACATATGTTGCTACCCCGTGCGTCGATTGAATAACAGCTATTTGAAATCATTGATAGGCCACATTACAACCCGCGCCCGCGCCGTCAACCTACGATCGAATTTAATTTTAAACGTATTTGAAGATCTAGCGGTAGATTTTATAGAACTACACTCATAACCCGAATTGAATGGTTGATGCGACAAGGTAAGTTCATCCCTATTTAAATCTCTAGAACGGATTTGAACAATTTCATTATGTGCACAAGTTCGAATTCCAAAGCATCTGAAGAAGCAAAACAAGCATCTCGAGACTATGTTGATTCTCAGATTATCAAAACCAAGTTAAACAAGCAGCAGAGGTATGTGTTCAAGTTTGTCAATTCGGCGGTCATGATTTGTTATATATGCATCTGATTTCTTGCACAGTGTCTAACTATGTTCTAGCTGTAGGGAAAATGCCTCCGAGAAAGCCAACCACCAAACGCTCGCCGAGAGCACCTAAGCTAAAGGAAGCAGAAACAGGTGAAGGTTCTTCTCCTAGTACGCTCCCAGGGCAGAGTCGGTCGTAAAAACCTCAACGAAGAAAGCTTTTGTTCAACCTCCGGCCTTTGGCGATACAGAAGCAAACACTGGATCCAAAGTAATGCTCCCACAGTGGGGAGACCTATTCACAGAATCAGCCGGGAGGAGTGCCCGGAATGTATCCCACACAACGACCCGGATGTAAGGGCGCTTGATGACCAGGTGTTTCCAAATATCTGACGGTCATACTTACACATGGTAGCCTGCGGAACTCTGGTTTTTCGATGCATAGAGGTTTTGAAGTGGCTAATCGACCATATAGACGTGCAGAAATGCCTGATCAACGATGAGAATGGCGGGTGTGTCGGAGTTTTCTTCCCGACAGAAGTCCAGAAGTACTACAAACTCAGAGACCCAAAGGAGTGGCTGAACACAGACTGTGTGGTGAAGTTCTACGAATTCCACGACACCAGTGGGTTGATGGCCTCATGGTGGAAGGAGGACAAGAAGTTTACAAACAAAAGCAATGGCTGGTATGGGACAGTTAACTTAAGGGAGCCATACATCTAATTGATGGCTCTCATCTACCGATTGTATGGAGAGAAGGACTACTCCAAGTTTTCGGAAGCATGGATGCCCTTGGCATACACAGTGGCGATCTCCGGAAGTAGCTTCAACTGGGCAGCAATAATTTCCAAGCAATTGAGCATCTCTGTACAGCAGGCTCAGACGTCGAAAGAAGGGGAAGCATCCGCTTTCCACAAGGCCTCGTACCTGCTCGATGTTATCTGTCCGAGAAATGTCTTCGTCAGCATGAATTTAAGCTGGCATGTTGTGGAGCTCCCTGTTCATGTTTACTTCAGCATACTATGGGAGAACAGATATAAAAAATCCTACGCACTCATTAGCGATGAATTCATCACCCGTATTTATTTTATTGTATTTAAAAGGGAATGCCCGAGACTATTCGCAGCAGCTAAGAAAATGGTGGCAAAGGTAGGCCATTGTTATTTAGATGAACACACCTATATTGGTGGCGAAGGTAGGCCTATATTAGGGTGTTTGGGGCCACCGGAGCACCGCATCTACTCCCTGCTCACATCCTAGACTAGCTCATTGTGGGAGAAATCTGCTATCAAACTATCCTACAGGGCTATAACGCCACGCTAGTCAAGGACAAGAAGTGGGCTTTCATACCCTACGGCTTCCATGTGGGGTTTTATTTGGTAAAGGACATTGCTCAAGCCAAACAAGAAGAGTTGAGTCAACTTGAATTCAGGCTCCCAACAGGCCAATTCCGCAAGCATGACCCTAAAGGCCTGGTCCCCCAGCATGCTTCACAGGTATCATCTTGTTGGCCATATGCGCATGACAAATTTGAGGATGAATTTTTCACGGAATGTGCTTAGGACTGAGAGGAGGTAGTACAGAGGATGGCCAATCCGAACATGACCAGGTTCAAGGCTATGAGCATGGATTAACAGGTGGAGACAATAGAGCAGTCGGCTCAAGAGGCCCTCAAAGTTAGGGAAGAAATTAGAGCAGCAGAGACTACAGAGGCACAAAGAAGAGGATTTCTCTTGCTAGAAGGGGCGCAGAGAATCATTGATCAGTTACAGAACGACCCGAATCTCGTAGAGATGTCAAGGATCCCCGTTGATGACCCAATCGCAAGCAAAGGAGAGCCAAGTGGCTTAGAGCCAATACAACTTGAAGAAATCACCGACCCAGAAAATCCTAAAGTTCCATCACCACAGATTAGATCACCAGGGGGAATTTCAACCCGGCCTAAGATATCAAGGACACCAGGTAGGACAAGTGTACCAAACCCCTTGTTTGACGTAATAACCATCTATGATGATGAGGAGAGTTCGAAGGTTTCTCTGGTGACTCCAGTACCGATTACAGAGGAAAAGGAACTTGAGAAAGCATCTACCCCAGGTCCCGATGCTCCAATTCAAAACCTCCCACAGAGCGACCATGAGGTCGAAAGTGTCTTAAACACTGAGCTACTCGACTTGTCGAGAACCCCAATGGACAACTCGAGGGATGAGTTGTGATCAGGTAGTCAAAAAGAGGAAGTTCTACAGCAAGAAATCGACACATCGACAGTTGATTACCAAGTAAGTACCGGACCTATCCCTGACTCTTCAATTTCAGTCGATACCTCACCAGTCGATGTGCAAGAAGTTCAAGAACCAATCTTGGAACAAATACATACAGACGGGAGCTTGGGAGATACTTTGACCTGGGGAGAACAACAAATCCCCGAACCTGTTGATGAGGTCGCCAACATACAAGCGATTGCCTATGACAGAAAAAGAAAAGCCATCATGAAGAGGACCACAAAGACGAGAAGGCTCACGCTAGATAGCTCGATCCTCATCACTATGGAGCAAAAGCTTCTCAACATGGAACACACCAAGATATCTGAGCTTATCGGTGCAGGGATGGCTATTACGGATGCCACGTTGGATAGAGCAAGGAGGGATGAAAAGGAGTTGGTCGTCGCGCTAAAGGAGTTAGAGCATCTGCGCCATTTGGCGAAATACTATCAAGAGTCGACGGAGGCCACGGTGTTCCTGAGGAGTGAGTTCCAGGATGCTTATACAAAATTCACAAGTGAACAACACCTTTTCATCGCAGGCATAGTTGATTTGCAAGAGGACACCCTTATGGCACTAGCGACCTGCAAGGAAGTGGAAAGGTGGCATTAAAAAACTCACCAAGCGGTAGAAAGGATCAATTACATCAGCGTAGTACAAAAGGGTCGAGACGCCGAAGAGCATGGTATTCGAGTGCTAAGGGATAGCAGCATAGATCGGATCAGGAAGGCGGCCGAACACTGGGTAAAAATGGCCCAGGAACCTCAGTGGGAGATTCAGGAGAAGTGGACCGAGTGCGAAAAGAGCTGGGAAAAGATTAATCGAGAGATGAAAGGCATCGGTCTCCCAGAATTCGGCTCACCCGAAGACTTTGTCGACCTGCATGACATAGTCAAGCAACATGCAAAACAAGACTCGGCATGGACAACAGAGATAGAAAAGGTGGCGAGCATGGTGCCAAGTCAAGTACAGCAGTTCATGGAGCATCCGATTAAGACTCGAGCAGTTCTGCAGTGGTTGAGTGTTAAAATAATCAAGTACAGAGAACGGGCAGTAGAAGTGAAAGAAATTCTTTCAGCCCCAATGGACCAGCACAGGTTCCCGTATGCCAACACATGCGAAGAACTCTTCGTCAAATGGTCGGAATATGAGAAGAGTCATCCACTTCAGTAAAACTATTTGATGATTCTTAGAGAACAGAGAGATTAAAGCGAACACTGCAAAATGGCCTGTGAACCTCAAGTGGGAGATTCTCCAGGAGAAGTGGACCGTGAAAGTGCGAAGAGCCGGGAAAAAGATTAATCGAGAGATGAAAAACATCAGCCTCCCAGACCGCTCCACCAAGATTCTTTTGTCAATTGCATGACATTGTTAAGAAACATGCAAAACAAGACTCGGTGTGAATATCAGAGATAGAAAAGGTGCCCAACATGGTGTCAAGTCAAGTATGCAGCTCATGGAGCATCCGACAAGACTCGAGCAAAGCTCAAGAAGGGTTGAGTGTTAAAATAATTCAAGTACGAGAACTGCAAGTAGAAGTGAAAGAAATCTTTCAGCCCCAATGGACCAAAGACAGTTCCCCGTGATGCCAACACATGAAGAACTTTTCGGCCAAATGGTCGAATATGAGAAGAGTCATCCACTTCAAAGAAACTATTTGATGACTCTTAGAAGAATGAGAGATTAAAGCACCATGTGGCGACATTTTGTTTTAAAGATTTAGCTTGCAATTCTGTAATATTAGCTATTTTTAGTTAATGATTCATTATAATAAGAGGATACTGACCTTTTAGCATGGGTCGATGGTTTTGGGAAAGACCTCATTTTTGGGAATTGTAAAGAACTATTTCAATCCATCTTTAATTGAGAGGTCTTGTTTAGGACTAGAGACAATTTTTTTCTATCTTTCATCAAAAGCGTGACAGTGATTAATTGAGGAGGAATTACTTTCAACCTTATTTCATTAATGGATGCTGTAACGAAAGTAAGAGTTTCTCAATCTATTGATAAGTTAGTTGTTTCAATATTTTGTAGTTCTTGTCTCTAGTCAGATGAAAGTAAATTGTTGTGTTACTGTGTGATTAATGCTAGAGCTAAGGAAACTATTTTTCTTGCCATCATCTTATTGCATCCGTGTTTTCTTAAGAGCACTGTATCTTAGCCAATAATTGAAATACCAACAAGCTAATGTATTAGTACTAGGCTTGTCAGAGGTGTGAATATCTTGTCCTAGATGCTTGAGCACAAGGGTTATCCCAAGCTCAGCCTTCTTCAATAGTTAAGAATCCCCTTTACCAGTTGGTTTATACCAGCACACATATTTTGATCAGACCCATCTAATAAAAGAAAAGACAAAAAGAGAATGTTTAAACTGAAGGAGGAACTTTCATAAGAAAATATCATGTCAATCACTACGTAAAGCCCGTCGATAAATTGGCCAGATCGAAAGATCTGGAGAACCATTCCACCATCAAACGCTGCAGAGTTTAATTGGGCCTTCGTGGCGGGTTTGGTTCCTGTTGTTGAGTTAAAGGGATTTAGGATCCCTCAACACCGCCCTTAGGTTTAGTTTGGTTGTGAAGCTCCTATTGTGCGTCCCTTCCCTTCTCATCTTGTAATGTTAGATTTACCAAGTTAGGGATTATAGTATGTGCAGATCAACTAATAGCTAGCTAACCCTTAATCCATTTTAGAACACCCTTTTAGATTGCATCCATGACCTCCATAGCCCAAGCAATAAGGCACTAGATTTCCCCTTCCATCCATTATTTTGTTGTAATTGTTGCTAAGCTCCCTTTCCTCTCATTTCATACTATACGAAGTGAGCCTAGTAACCATAGGGAAGCCCCCCTTGACTTAGGTCTACCCTTTGTCTAAAGTGCAGAGGAGTGTTGGTGAGGTGACAATGGTCAACCTCCTAGTTTCACAATCTTCACCTAGGGTTTGGGACTTTTCATCTTTGGGTGTGAGATTGTGTAGTAGCAAGCCCATCAATTGAAAGATCTATCAAGAGCGTAATCTCCAGGGTCCAATTTAAAAAGTTGCAACTCATCCTCAATGAGGTTAAGGATGGTGGCCTTCCTAGCCTCGTTTCAACTATTGAAGTCCCCCATTAAAATATATCCCCAAGAGAGGAGTGATGTGAATTATAAGAGTACAAATCCTGGAAGAGTCCTCATCATTGTGGACAACAAAATGAGATGACGTCAAACGGAAGTAGCACACAACACCATAAATATCATGGTAGGGAAAACCCCACTTGATCTGGTGTGACATAAACCTAGAGTGATCATCAAGTGAAACCAAAGACATTGTAAGCCAAATATGATCACGAATGAGACAAGCCACTCTGCCACATCCACAAACTCCACCACACTGTCGTGTGCCATCTCTAAAAGCCAAAATCCAAAAGTATTAGGAAATGAGGGGAAGTGCCATTTTGGGGCTCTCGTGTGTCTCTGCAAAATTATCAAGAACCAGTCAGCAACCACATACCGAAGAGTCCAAGGAGAAAACCACACCATCCCATTACAATTCCAGCATGCAATAGATATGCCCTGTGACAAATGAGGGACACGTGCAGAGGGAATTTGTCAATTACATGTTCAAATGAGGATGTTACGTTCAGATTTGAAACATGCAATTGAATTAAACTAATCCCAAAACCTAGAACAATGTTGTAATATAAACAAGTCCCATCACATTTTCATACAAAAAGCTTAGAAACAAGATACGTCTGTCATCTGTAGACACAATAATAAAATTGTAAATCAAAAATAGCATAGGCGTGCCTGTTCGCACATGCAAATGAATGTGTACCAACTTGCGGACATACTCAAAGAGAGAGAGAGAGAGAGAGAGCCCACCATATGCAGGAGGATTTGCAATTATTGCTTGAGCTCTGAATGGAGCACCTGTGTCAATATCTGGTTCAATACATGCAGGCAGCAATGAATTGACAATGGCTTTCAGCTGTTTCCTTTGAAAGGAAATTTCTGATGGTCCTGAAGGAAGAAACCCCTTATTCCTCGCCATATCTGCTTAAGATGAAAGCAGAGTACAATTTCAAAATACATGTTAACTATAATCACTTATGGTTCCATTCAAGTTTAGAATAATAAAGAAAACAGGAGTGCATAAAGGTAAAACATAGAGATGGTAATTCTGTCTTAACTATCCAAAAAAAAGAACGAAATTTTTTAGGCAATAAATGCGTGATAGAAGAGTGCAGAAGGGATAAAACAAATCTGGCAGCTACCAAAGACAGGACTGCAGTAGCTGAAAGACCAAGTCTAAAGATAAAGGACATCAAATTCACTTCAATCAATCACAGAAAAATTGGGAGCAAACCTATAAGTTGGAGTTGCATTAAATGGAGTAGTGCATTGCCATAAAACCAGCAATAAATACTATAAAATAACAAGAAAACTTTCTCTGATCACTAGACAGATCTCCATAGTTTAAAAACTCTGACACCCTGTCAAAGCCCTTGGATCTCTTCCTAAAGCCCAAAACATTCCCAGATGAAGTTACAAACAAACATAAATTGGCAGGAGGAAAGAAAGAAAGATTATATTAATGTCCACAAGTAGCCAAAAGTGGCTAGTGGGACTGTGAAAGTACATAGTAATACTTCATATCTGTACACATAGAGGGGAGGGTCAAAATCAAGATAAGGGAGAGTCTGAACTAAAAGGGGAATCACTAGAATAAGGAAAAGTTGAAAACATAAAAATAAACGAGTCAACAAGAAAGTCTCACAAAGGCCCTAATCCCAAACACAAAATTGGTCTAGGTTGCCAACAGAATAAAAAGGCTCAATACCGATCCAAAATAACAGAGGAGAATAATGAAAAAAAATTACGCAGGGTATAGATAACAATAGTAAATAGATACCCAGGAGGAACAGTCATGGTTAATATCCCAGTGACTCCCCTGCAGGAACAGAGTTGAGACCCAATTTGCTGCATTAAGCATATCAAAAAGGCAAGCCTGGGATCAATGCAAAACAACACTAGAGTTTTGGATATCAACTGGTATAAGAAACATCCACCAGTAGATGGTACGCATGATATAATTGATAGGAGGCCAGATGAGGATTATAGATTAGACAGATTTTATGGCAACCTTTAAATGGCAGCATTTACAAATGAAACAGCTCGCTCAGTTCGACTTGAAAATTCAGGAATAAGTTCTAATTGTATGGCCATTACCACTTGCATATTTATAACTACAAACCCATGTATCTCTTCCAAACTCTCCTGTAATGTCAATGTTTCTTTTTGCAGTCAAAGTACATTGAAGCGATTAAAACAATCTAAAATTTGGCACCCTGACCAGTCAGAGGCTCTCCACAGGGTGGATTTTATGGTGGGAGGCTACTATTCAAAGAACTAAGCTCTTGTGAGGTTGGGGTAGAATGGTAGCTCGAGCGAGAATGAAAAGGAATGCATGATTAGAGAACTTGAACAGGCCATGCACGAATTGGAAATGGACCATTTTCATCTAGACACTGGAAAGATGGAAAATTGGAGAGGCAAATAAGAGGTTTTGAGAACTATAGTGCAAGAGGAGTCAAGATTGTAGTTAAAATAAATTGAGTCAAGAACAGTTAGAACTCCACTAAATTCTAGATATAAGAAACAAAATAACAAAGAGAATTTTAGTTCTGAAGGACCAACATGGCATACTAACAAAGGACGAAGCCTATAAAAGGGACATTTTGTATGATCATTTCCAGAGGATCTTCACTTATACAACATGTGATAACAAGAAGAGCAAGGTAAAAGAGGTTGGGAGACCCAATAATACCATCTAATGTTCCACCGTTTGAACAGAACCTTCTTTCAAAACCTCTTGCTAGTGATGAACTTTTTCAAGGCAATTAAGAACATGCCAGATAGGAAGTTGCTAGGGATGAATCATTTATCGTGTGATCCCTGCACAAAACTTTGACCAGTAATTAGAGAAGAAGTTTTGAACATGTGCCCAGAACTTAGAAGCTCTCAGGGCGTACAGCTTGGGTAAGCAGGTGATGGTAATATTGATCAAACTCAATCCAAAAGGTTCCAAAAGGAATTGATTGGAAGCCGAATGCCATCACCCTCCTTGATGTGTCCTATCATCTATAACATGCTGTCCAAACTATTAGTAAACAAAATCAAATCTGTAGCAGATGAAATATCCCAGATTCCTGGATCTGGATATTTACTGCTGCTATTTGATCTTCTGCTGCAGATCTGATACTCTGGGGGTTTCTGGATTCGTTTCTTGGGTTTTGATATGTGTTTGTTTAGTTATATGTGTTCATGCATAGCATGCATGATATTGTTGAGACCAATACAGATTTATTGCACTTTTATTGAATAGAAGAAACTGCTAATACATGGAAATACTGGAAATCAAGTTCTCAATGCATCAAATAGATTGTATCATGGATAAAACTACTCTACAGTACAAAGGAAGACAAGTAGAGTACCGATCTATAACATGCAAGGGAAGATCTATGACATGCAAGCCCGATCTACTACATGCATGGGAGAAATGTTACATGCAACTAGTGGAAAGATGAAGATATGAGATCTGATAGTTGCACTCCTCTGAATCTGATGCATGCAATCACAACTGGGTCCCCTTCCCTCCTGGATAACTCGCTATGTTCTGAAAATGATGCGCTTGATCTCTGTGAGCCCACTGCGGCAATACCGAACCTCCGGATCCACTGCTGGAACCCCCACGCACTGGCAAATGAAGAATATGTCGCCCAAGGAGAAATAACCGTCGGAATCAGCTGAAAAATGCCCCAATAGGTGTGCCCTGTCTCCTCCTCAAATGGGTTTGAAGGAATAATGATTCACCCAACTCTCTCAAGCCAAGCGACCCTTTTTTCTCAATGAAACCTCCTCTGTAACCCCACGTTGTCCCAGCTAACCTGGGCTCAAGCTCTGATCTGACCCTGCATGAACCCTGAACCTGTAAATGTAATGAATACTTAAGGAAGGATCCAATCCGGTCCTCTGATGCTCGATGAAGAATCAGTATGATCCTCCCGATAGACTAGGGTGTGTCTCTCAACACCGAAATCTAACAATGGTGGTGGTTTTCCCCAAAAAGCCACAAAACATGAAGAAATTGCATGACTTCTCCTCTGAGGTCTAATTCTCAACTCACAATCATCAATAATGGTGAATTAGATTGACTTTTCTCTGTTATACTCTCTCTTCCTCGTCTAATTTCCCGTTCACTTTATTAATTAAGTGACTTTTCCCTAAGTTTTGACTTACCAATCACTTAAGTCACTTAAAACACCTTTTGGCTTCTAATTTCACATTCACTTTAATTTATTAAGTGACTTTTCCTAAGTTTTATCTTAATAATCATTTAAGTCACTTAAAACACGTTTTCCCCTTTTTCTCATCTAATTCCATGTTCACTTTAATTAATTAAGTGATTTTTCCTAAGTTTTATCTTTAATTATTCTTTTAAGTCACTTAATCACCTTTTTTCCACTTTATTACTAAATGTCACTTTCAACTTAGGCTTTTCTGGTAAACGACACTAAATAATTCTTTTATTCCATTTTTCTCCCGACTATAGCCTACGAGAATCAGTATAGGCTACTAAGTCGCTCCTCCTAGAGTCATCACTTGGAAAGGGACATTACAGCAGAGAGGATCGTTGGACCTGAACATATAAGCTTCATTAAAGGAAGATTCATCCTAGACAGCCTAATTACATCTTGGTTGAGTAGTGCATGGGCCTAATCCTCCTCGATATTTTCTTTAATAAAGCTTGTGACAAGATAATGGGAATCATTTTGGACATGATGTTTGTAATGTCCCATTTTTGGCGAGCTTAGAAAAATTAGATATTTAATTAATTATTTTATTATGTTGTCTAAAGTCAAATTGGGAAACTAATATTTAATTAATTATTATTTAATTTTTAAGTGACTTAATCAAAATATCATTATAAAGTCACTTTATTAGATAAAGTGATCTTCTAGAAGCTTCAAGAAGGGTGAGTTGGATCTCTCTAGAAGGATCCATGGGGCCTTTAAAAGGAGAGGAGAGCAAGTCATTTGAGAATCAGATTTTGGGATTATTTCTTGTGGAGTGCTCGATGAGCCAATGTTTTTGTCAGGGTTTTGGCAAAACCCTTTCACTATAGTTTGGTTTCGGTGGTGAGACCACCCACCCTAGTTGAACAAGGAGGAAGATCCAACCAAGGTCTTCAATGGAGCTTCTAGGGCAGATCTATCTTCCGCAGTGCATTATGCAGGTTTTGAGTTATTATCATTGGTGTTTTGTTGTTGCCATAGCATCCATTTTGTTATTATGGTTGTATTCAGCATTCCCATAATAATAAAGATGCTCGTGTTTCTCTCTCATTTTATGTGTATCTAATGTGTATGCAAGGTGTTTGGAAAATTATAAGGGTTTTAGCAAAATTAATGCCCTAAATATTTTTTTTAGTACCCTAGTTTTGTTTTAAGCGGGATCTTACAGTGGTATCAAAGATGAAGATCTTGCCAGTCTGAAGGGAAACAGCAATACCAAGGCGAGTTAAGTAGTGGTTGCATTATTTGTGAAAAGAGGGTCGAGTTAGTTGTTGCTTGGAATCGAACTCAAGCTGTGGGACTGAGAAAACTAGTGCACGCTAAGTTAACTAGCAGAGCGACTGAACTATCTACTTGGGGGAGACTTTATCCCTTGAAAAAGGGGTGAACTTCACATGTGGGGCCAAGTTGGACAATTAGGGATCGAATTCGCTCATTTGGAGATTGTATCTTTGTTAACTAGCTGAGTTTCGTTTGTGTGGTGGTCGTCCTTCAATTCTAGGAGAATTATTTTGCAACAGGGATTGAAATCGGGTGTTGGGCAAGTTTGCTTAGAACCTGGGAGAGATCCCTCTCTTGTGAGTCGTATTCTCCAGGTTGGGCAGTGTTATCCCCATTTTGTGGATAACTAAGAAGATCATGTCTCGAGGCCCTGAGGTTGCAGATATGGAGTGTCGAGAGACTACATGACCAGCAGTACCCTTTTGCACAGATGGAAACCCACTCACCACCATAGATGGTCACAAGTTTGCAGATGGCATCCACCACACCAGCTGGCTTCCGGAAGGCAGTGGGCCTTGCCCCATGAGGTACAAGTCAGTAATATGGTGAGCATCATTTCAATATTCAAGCCATTTGATTATGTTGTATCTTAGATTGCTCTAGACTTCATGATATATGCTTGGACATTATGCCTTTTTCCCTGCGTCACCTTGGTGGTTGACATTGTGCCTTAGTAAGTGGTATTCTTTGGGAATGGGTTTGCTACTAGGAACTCCCTTAATGAGCCATTGTACTGTTTTCGACCATACTTACCACTTTCCATCATTATTCCCCTCCATTTTCTTATCTCTTGGGATTTTAGGGTGTATTGACCTAAGAAGGGGTTGTCCCTCATTCTATGGGAAGAAGGGGCTAAAGGCCCAGAGGGGTTGGTGTTGGGTTAAAAATAAAAGCTTTGTATAAACCTTACAGATGCTTTGCCTAGGGATCACCCAAGAAAGCAATAAAATGCTTATCTTTGAGTAAAGGGGACCCACAATATAATAAAGAATGCTTAAAAGGTTGGTTGAAGGATAGGAGGTCTCATCACGAGTCGACCTATCACGTCCATGAATATCTACTTGTATGCCATTACCATCATCTGGTCACCAAACCAGGGTAATGACTCTAAGTTGCATGGCTGAGAGAAAGGGGGTTTCATCACGAGCCAGCCTTCTCATTTCCATTAGGTGTTTGTGGGTGACATTGCCATCATCTGGTCACCATGCCAGGGCAGTGACCTTCAACCTCTCCTTATGTTATATTGAAAGAAATAAAGAAAGAAAGATAAAAGGCAATTGATGGGCTTGGAAAAAGTGCATTGTGGACGAAGGTACCACACACCCTCTACAAAGGCACCCATGAATGAGACACTACAACCCCTTATATGTCATGAGCCCTATGCCCATTGAGTCTTGACCCCAACCACTTCATCCACTTTACATAGCTTAGAGAGGGATCTCTTGGAAACTCTCATTGACCTAGGGAAAGATCTACCCAATAGAACACCTCGTAAACCCTACCATTTTCAAGCTTGACAAGTCGCATAGTGTCTTTGAGTTGTTAATTGTTTGATATAGTGATCTTTGATGCACAAGCTTAGATGGCTTATTTATTGATTGGATTCACTTATCATGATGTTATGACTTGAGATCCTTGGAGGGCATGCTCATTTGTCTTTGCAGGACCTAGTTGGTGGACAGTTTTGGGAGAACAAGCCTAGCTTGGGCTTCCATGGAGCTACAAGCCCACAAGTTGGATTCCAGCTTGGGCCTCCATGGAGCTACAAGCCCACAAGTTGGATACCAAAGGCCCACATGCCGGATGAGGTTGATCGATGGAAGGCTGCTGATGATGATCGACCTACATAGCCCAAATTTCACTTGCCAAATCCATTCGGGACTAGAGGCAAACACCCTATCTTTTAGCATGACGTCATGTGTTGGGGGCTAGGGCATGGTGTTAGATGATATGCTTTGCACTGATCGCTTTGAGGTCTGGACCTTAAAGGAAGATATTTGGATGCTTGACATGTAGCTTTGGAAAGCCCTAGACATCCTCCTCCTACACCAATGACTTGTTTCTAGTGCCAAAACATCCCCTAAAAGGATGACGCTATTCAAATTGTATTCACTATAAAAGTGAAATTTTAAAGGAATTATTTAATATTATTTCAGGGGCAAGTAAGATTAGGTTACAACCCTAATCATGTGGTTTTCAATTCCTAAAGTATGTGGACACACTATGTTAGTGATATTTTATATAAATAGAGATCATAAGATCCCATTTTATCTACCTTGTGGAGAAGGATACTTAGCTGAAATTTTAGCTATTCTTGGAGCAATTCATCTCTCTTTTGCAATTGTTATGGTTTATCTTTACTATTGATGGTGAAAAGTGATGGCTATGCTTGGAGACTCTTCTTATGCATGTGGATGGACTTAACTTGGAAGATTAGGGTTTGATCTAGCTTTTTTATGGAATTGATAAGGGAAAATCTGCATTTATTATCTTTTGTCTTGCTTTTGTCCATAATTATCGCTATTAGAACCTCAGAGTATAAGGGAATACCCCCTCCCCAAGGTTTGTTCTCTTGCTTAAGAAAGGTCCTTTTTTACAAGTTGTCTTGGAGAAATACAAGAGCGTACACCCTCCAAGGTCATCTTGGTTTGTTTTGCAACCCCTAGGAAGTGGGGTAAGGGCTTACACCCCTAGGGTTTGTGGGATCAAACATTTCAATCCAAGTTTTGCCTCTCAAGGTCAACATATTTTTCAAGGTTGTGCAAAGAGAATTACAAGGGCGTACACACTCTTGGAATCTCCTAAATTATCTTAGCTACACGTGTGAACTACAAGGGCATACACCCCCAAGTGCTTAGCCAAGCCATCTATTTTATTGACCCTTTTATCGCATAGTTCAATGGAAGGATAAAGGAAGCAAGAAGACAAACCCATGCACAGAGACTACCCATCAAGCCACCTCAATAGGGTATATCTCTTTCATTTAGGGTGGTAGTCCTGTGGGAGACGCCCTGCACTGGGCGCTTTGAAAGGTAGCACAGGCTAAGTATAAGTTTCAAGTCAACACACCGACCGTGATAGTCCGGCTAAACATGCAATAAAGATAATGATATCTGGGTACCTAGCTAGAACAAAACAACAAGAAAAACTATATATATTTGGTAAGATTACTCACCTAGAACTTCATATAATTATGACTTCTAATATGTGCTAATTGACCCATAATATTGATGAAGCAAATCAATGAAGTACAATAGAAATAATCACAATATGTTACTTCACAATAAATGCCTAAGAAGAAGCTTCATCATCACACACCAACATTCATTAGAAGTAAAGACTACTACTGCTTTTTGAAATAATCTTTCACTGCTTTGAAGATGTATGAAACAAAGGCAAAAGCATAACTCAAATCAGCGGATAATAGAAGACATATAGTAGGTAAACGGTTAGGTTGTAATGCTAGTAGTTGTTCAAAGGTTTGATGTTTGAAGTTAGATCAAAGCACTCCGCTACGCTGTGTCTAAGACTGCATCATAGGGCAAATGGAGTCAAACCACGCTAGAGTTTGAAGGGACAACATAATAGTAGTATTAGACAGAGGGGATATGACATGAAGTCTATTGGGCGACAAGCGTCAACCATCATCCTAGGGGAGATGGCTCACTAAGTTGTAGAAACCTTAGGCCTTAGTGTGCCTTCCTCCTTCTTTAGCTCAAAGACAAAAAAACGGCGAAAGATGAAGCAACGTATGATAAGGTGTTGCAATGGCAAGGTCTCTAGTACTATCTTCTTCACAGTATAAAATGCTCCTTGCATAACTCTAAATAGGGAATTAAAAATAAGGACACCAACATGTGATTATTTCCTAGGGTTTATTTCAACAATTTCATTAACAAAATGCAAGTAAAAATACCATAACCATTCAAGTAAAGGAAGGATTGCGTAAATTCACTTACATTCACCAAGTATCATCAATGCCAAAACCCTAGTTGTAAACCTTCCACCAAGAAAATGCCAAAATGACCAAAATAAGCCTCCTTCAACAAGCATCTGCATTTCAGCAAAACCCCTAAAAAGAGGGCAATGGCCTCACCTCACAAGTGTGAGTGAAAGATGATGATGAGAGAGTTTTAGCCTTTATTTATACAATAGCAATGACCTTAATTTAATTTTAGGTCAGCAAAAGTCGACATAAAATACATAATAATATTGCTTTACATTAAAATGTCATAATTAAACCCTAAATCAAGCAAAAATGAGGATGCCATGCCCTTTTAGGTGATCGCTAGTCCTTCTAGGGCAATCGCTATCTCATGGAGCAAAAACGCTAGCTCCCCTTGGCCTCCGGTTTTCTACGCCATAACCGGCCTCCCAAAACCTTCACAAGCATTAGATGATGTCATGAATGTCCTAGGTGATGTCAGGCCTCTAAGGCCAACGCCCGGGTGGAAAGGGCACAACCCGCCTGGGTATAGGCCTACTAAGTTGCCTCTGGTGGAACGCCCTCCTCTTCCTCGATGCAAACTCTCCGATTCGTCACCAAGGTCTCAAGATCCATCCGATGGGCTTTCACCCATGGAGGTCCTAACTAATTCATCTCCCCATGTGTACCTCATATCCATAATGGTACTGCCCTATTTGCATGATCCTCATATCAACAGACATTTCCATGGGCCTATAAGTCACGTGGATCATAGCAATGTCAATCTACCTAATCACTGAATGACAAACATGTGCATAAAAACCCTTTTACCCAATCAAGTGCTCAAAGACATTATAGTATTACACTAATCTGCAAGCCAAGTTTGAGGAAGGATGTATGGCCCTATTGGGCAAATGCTCACCGATGGGGTGTTTCTGTGAGAAATCAAATCCAAGCCATGTGAGTGGATGAGGGATATGGGATGTCTAGACATAAGGCAGCGATAGCGGTGAAATGCATGGCCACTGGTGGGTGCCTCTAAAGGGTGTGTTGCAACTATGGATGCAAATGTTTCCAAGCCCATTCATGCCTTTTTATCTTTATTCTTCCTATTTGTTGTTTCTTCAAGAAGCCAGTCGTGGGACACAACTCCTAGCTGCAGGACCAGTGGTGCAATGTTACCCACAACATTTTCATCGAAATGAGAAGGTGGGTTCGATGAGACCTCTTTCTTGGCTATGCTGACTAAAAAGCCACTACCCCGAGTGGAAAATCCGCCGTTGGTAGTGTCATACCGCTTAGATGCTCATGGACCCATTAGGCTAGCTCGTTATGAGACCCCCTATCCTCGACTAGGTCTTGTTTTATTATTTTTATAATCCTCTGCTTACGTCGAGAAGCTTTTAATGCTTTCTGGGACTGGCGGTTATCTCTGTTTTATTTTGCTTTGATTTTGCCAATCTCTTTTTTAGTCAATTTTAGCCATTTCTTCCCATAAGGCAAGGTATAACCCTTAAACATTTGGCCAACCCAATGCCCTAATTCGTTGTAATGGGAATGATGAGTGGGAGAAAGATGGAAATGGTAAGTATGGTGGGAGCGACGACACTTCATGAATCCCAATGGAAACTCAAACCTAAGGGCACAAGCTTACTAGGTCATCCCGCCATCCCCCGACATGGTCAAGTCGAGCAGGGTATTATATCCCTGATTTTTCGAGATAACTAGGAGATCATGTCTCGAGGCCCATTGTGTCCTAGACATTGAGTACCGAGCGCAGGATTGACATGAGCATGGCACTAGAGGGCCCAATCTTCTTCTTCAATGCATCGCAGTCCCGCTGCCAGTTAAAGCATCCATCACCTTCGAATTTGACTTGTATCAGAGAAGACTTTGCTCCATGAGGTAATTGTCCAAGTATCATGGTATGTGTCGTTTGATCATTATAATCTCGAGCAGGCAATGCATTCTTTCATTTCCACAATTGCTTGGATCTTACACTAACCATTTGACCATAGTTGGGGGGATTGACAAGTACCCTAGCAAGCTTTTTACCCATAGGTTTTGGTTAGCTAACAAGGGGAATTTTGAAGAGCCATCAGTCCGGCCTCCCATCATATTATCACTCTTTACATCTTATCTCCCATTCATCTATCCCATTCCCTACTCCTATTACTAGGATGACTTATTCAGGGTTACACCCTTATCCCAGGAAGAAGGGGCTAAAGGCCCTGTGGGGGTAAAAAGCAACAGTAAGAGATAAAAGCCATAAAATAAAACCTAGAGATGCTCTCTACCAAGGATCCCCGAAGGCAATAAAAGGCCTCTCGAGCAGAAAGTCAAGAGGGACCCTAAGAAAATAACAAAACAAGACCTACTAAGAGGGGATGGGGTCTCATCACTTGTTCTTACTATGTTCATAGGAAAATTCTGGCAAGATGTACTGTTAATATCCTGTTACCACGCCAGTATAAAGGACCTTTGGCTGCATGGCCAAGGAAAAGGGGGTCTCAATAATGGAAATTCTATCATTTCTGTGAAAGTACTCTGGGTAACACTGTGAGCTCTGGACACCACGCCAAGGCAGTGTCCCTAGTTAGACCTTGAAATAAAAGAAAGAAAAAGTAATAAAGAAAAGAAAAGAATAAAGGCAATAGTTGGCTTGGCAAGAATTACATCCATGACAGGTAAAACTCACCCTCCACAAAGGCAACCACAGGTAATATCACCCTTGTATTTCACTATGTCTAGACATCCTTGACCACACCCACTGTGCAGTTACATGGCTTGGATGAGATCCTTTGGGAACCTTCCTTTTCTTATATCCATGTCGCCCATGTAAGCATTTTGTCTTTCTTCACCTTTGTATAGTAGGTCATTGTAATGTCTTTGAGCTATTAGATGATATGCTAGGGGGCTCATGCATGCATTTGATAAAATTAATGATGAAATATGATTGACATTGCTATGATCCCGAGGACTAATGGGAGCCCATGGAGGGCGTAGTTTTTGATGTGCGTGACCATGCCCGACCTAACAAAAATCTCAAGTGGACCTGCATTAATATGGGGAGATGATTAGTTCAACCTCCATAATAAGAGCCCATCATGGCTGTTGGGACCTCATCAAAAGGCAGGACAAAATGTTGATTATTCTGTGCCCTTGTACTCCAGAGAAGAAGAAGGGACATTTTCTCATCCGTGATGCCTTTGGTTGAGCTCCAACCCTTGGCCACCCACCTGGCAGGAACGCTCCTCCATTTACCCAGATCCCCTGCCAGAAGCCCCACGCCACCAGCGCATGGCACTCCCCTTGACAGGCGCTTAACGCAGGGCGTGAGTTTGGAGACCTAGAGATTGCCAACGTTTGTCATCTAGTGTCGTGATTTGCCCTAAAAGTACAACGCCTCTGGGCTAGAAGTCTTGCTCATTGCTCATTTAGAGTTTTATTTAGCAGCTTTAATGTAAAATAGGATGATTTTTAGTTATTAGCCTTGTTGGTTGTTTTCAATAATCAATTTTTAATTAAAGGTTGGATGATATAAATTGAGGGATGCTTTTCCCTCATTTTGACATAACACACCACTCACACTTGTGAGGTCTGGATTTTGCACTCTCGCAGATTTGTTGTCTAAGTGAGGTGCACTTGCCATTGGAAGGATATTTTTGGCATTTTGCATTTCTCTCAAGGAAGGTTTACAACTAGGGTTTGCTGAAAAGCCTTCTTTCATATATGTGGGGTAAATTTTCTGCAAAACTTCTAATGAATGGTTGTAGGTGTAATTTTGTAATGCATTTCTATTATATTGTTGATTTGAAACCCTAGGTAAACAAGCACAAGTAGGTTGTTATATGTCCCCTTAGGCAAGAATTTCAGCCATTGAAGAAAAGAGATAAAGCCTAGCCTTTGCTACACCCTATCTTGCTTCCTCCTTTGAGCTAGCATTGAAGTTTATAGGTTGGAAGAGGGTGACGCCCCCAGGCCTAGGTTATCTACACCTAGGGTTTTCATTCTAGGCTTGGAAAGCCTTGTCCTCAAGGGGACTTTCCTCCTTAGACTTATTCTTTATGTTAGTCGCTTTGCCAAGCTGACCTGAAAGAAGGAGGAAAGAGCACGCAGGCCTGCTTAAGCAACACCTGAGTGAGCCTCTTTCTCCCTAGGGTTTTGATTCTAGGCCCCTACTTTGCAAAGCACCATAGAACCCTACATTCTAGTCTTTAAGTCATCATCTTTTCAAAATCTTGTGCCCTCTTCTTATTTGACTCCATATACCCTGCATGGGCACCTGGAGCATTTGACCTCCAACGCTGAAGTCTTAGTGTACAAAACATTTCTCAAAATTTTAATTTTGAAACCCTAACTAACAAACTAACTTAATTAGGCTGACGTCAAGTAGATGGTTATTTCATCTTGATGCAGCAAAAGTTGAATATAAGCAATTAAGTGATGATTTCAAGCATTTATTGAGCAAATTGTTGATTGGATATATTGTTGGCTTAGTCATCTCTATAGATATTGATGAATTGATGGTCTTTCATAGCTAACTGACAAAACGTTGAATTCATTTTACATCTATTGCAATACATTGCTTATTGAATAATATCAGATAGTCATTGAAGTACTAACCCTTTGAGTTATAGCCTGCATACATATATTGTGTTGTTGTTGTCTTGTTCCGGGCAGGTGTTTTCAATAGGGCATACACTTCATTTATTGGCTAATTAGCCGGACTGTCTGACATTGGTGGTAACCTGTGAGGAGGGAACTCTAAAACTTGACCTTATACCTTCTGCCTCTTCAAACCCCAGGTTGTCGGGGATGTCTCCCCTAGGCTAACCTCCCTAAATAGAAAGAACCTCCCCATCAAGGTGACATTGGGTGGGGAAGGTTCCTGTTACGCCAGTTTGATCTCTATCCTTTAGCCTATGACCTAAACTACAAACTGTGCAATAACAGGTATAATATCCAAGCACCCGTTAGAAACAAAAAGAATTGAATGCACATATTCAAAGGTTTTGAGGATCAAAGTGACACATACCATGATACCCGGACTCATTACCTCATGGAGCAAGATCCACTTTTGCTACAAGACCAGGCCGAGGTGATGGATGTTGTTGCTGATGACAAGGTGGAGGTGCTGAAGAAAAGAAAAGATGGGCCCTCCAGGGCCATGCTCAAGTCGATATGGCTCTCGGTACTCCATGTCTAGGACCTGTGGGCCTCGAGACATAATCTCCTTAGTTATCCCTAAACTGGGGATAACAAACCCCATAAACCCAATAGTAAGACACTAGTCATATTTTAATTTGCATAGGAGATACAAAACATTTGCCTCGACAAACGTGAAATTTCAACCTTTACAAACTTTCTCTTTTGGATAATCATCTTGATGCCTTGGGAGTTTTTCCTCCCTTAGGGTGTCCCTTTTCTTCCATAATTTCTCATTGCTGTACTAACTTGTTTTCTACAGCCATTAGGCTGCAGAAAATCACTAACCCTAGGTGCTAATATCTCACTGACTAGCCCTTAACTTTCCTCCGTTTTTTAGCCACTAATTCCACTAACTAGGGTGCATTGTTTAGGCTAGTTTTGGGGATTTTTCTATGGTTGATTTAGCCGTTGCATGTCATTGGATGCTACGGCCATAAGGCTGATAATTTACTGCAGAAAATCATTTTATAACAACTTGTTTTATTCAGCCTTAAAGTGCTATGCTCAAGTCATAATTGATTACTAAATTCATTGATGATATTGCCAATTGATCTTGTGCCTTATATGTTGGTTTTGGATACTTTATTTGCTGATATAAACTGTCATCCGCTGCTGCAAATTAGGGACAGCAAGCTTAACTTGCTGATCCATACTAACACATAGCATTGCAAGGTGTCTTTTCTTGTGTTTCGGGCAGATACAGGTGCACCGGCAACTATCTCTTCACTTGGTATCCATTTACCTGTCTTCACTTACCTTTTCCAACCAATCATTTCTTCCATCACTTGACCTCCCAGGGGGCTTCTCCTTACAGTTCCCTTCATCCTTCTCTTTCCCCCTAGGGCCTCTGGGATCGCCTCCCAAGAGTGACCTTAGTCACCCCCCAAGTGCAGGACCTACATCGAGGTGACATTGGGTGTAGGATTCCCAAGTTGCAGCACTTGCTTTTGTGGTTGGGTTGGGCTTTGCCCAACCTACAACTTGTGGTATAACAGGCAACATCCCTTTGTTGTGGGTCGAACCTCCTCTTTCTATTGGGGTCAATTACTGTGGATGAGCGTGTCTGGGCAAGGTTTGCAGGGTCAACTTGCTTGAGAGAGGCCGAATCCTTTAGAAGTTGGATCATATCCTTTCATTGGACCAAGTTCTTCATTAGTGGGGCGAGTTTTTGGAAGTGAGAGGTCGAGTTCCCTAAGAGAAAATTGTGGGTGCTCTTGCTGGTTTATTGTATGTGAGGCTGGGCACATCTCTGTGTCAAGGAAGTGGAGTTATCATCTCCGAGACAAGTTTGGGACAAAAAATCTAAGTTTATTTGCAGACAGGTCGTTCATCTTTGAGAGAAAGACCATATTCCTCTGCTGGGGCAAGTTATACTGACCAAAATGAGTTCTGGAGAGTAGCAACAAATTATTTCTGTGGGGAAATGGTATTTGCAGCAACAAAGGTGTCGTTGGAGGGTGAATTTGTGGCATTGTTACCCTTCCAACAAATAAGAGATTTCCATCTGGAATGTACCAGCAAACTTGTGAGTTACTTCTAATATCAAGAATCAGTTAGACAATGGGAAATGAAACAAAATATCTCTGTTGTGTTTTTCTCGAATCTCAACTATATCAGTTGTATGTGTTGTGGTATTTTGTATGCTTACTGCTGTGCAAAAAGGATTATTTGATACACTTAAACCCTATGAATCCACCCATAACACATTTCAAAAACCAATGAAATTACCACAGAAGTAAATAGGAGGTTTTTTGCAGCCAAAGTGTTTGACAAAAGTCATCACTCAGAAGAAACACAAAATTGCTACAGCATTAAGGGAAAATCAATGAGGAGTTATTTCAGATTGTGTACATACGGGCATTTTCATATTGCTTCCGTTAAGTGACCAGCAATGCAGTGGCTTAAGAAGTTGGGGGCTATAAGAAGGATGTAACCCATAAAAATTGACATCATCATAGAAGTTGGCATAGCCAAAGAACAACTTATGTGGAGGATCATGAACAAACATTCTAAGTGTTGGATGAAACATCTCAAAGGGAAAACAAGAAGATTTCCAATCAGATATAGTTGGAAATTTCCACTGGCTCGTGGATACTGGTAGAGGACAGATCTCCAGAAAGATGAAAACCCCTGAAGAACTTAGGGCAGAACTTTTGCAGCTCATGCAAGAATATCAGAAAAATTTAACAACCTTATTAGAACATCCGGAGTGGTTCAGGGAGGTGGTAAAAGATGCAAAATCGTTGATGAAGCAGATACATCACATCAGGACAGGAACTTGGGAAAGCCTCAGGTTGACTCTTTGGAGCATGTAGCTGGCCAGGATAGGGATGTGTACATGGAAGATGACTGAGCGGTAGACATTGATGAGATCTTTGATGCTAGTGTGTTGATGGAGACTGTCACTAGTACCAAGGAGAAGGGGGCTGTAAGTTTTAAACCTGCAAAGTAAAGCAATGCATATAGATTCTTAAGCAAAACAGAAATTAATCAATGGGTCATTCACATAGTACACAGAGATTTATACCGGAAACCCTCAACCGGGGAAAACCTTTCTTATTTCATTATATCGAATTTCACCATTCACCATACAATATATACAATGTTTTTAGGTATTCCGTAGATACCAAAACCCTAATCCCTTAATCCGGGATTAATTTAGAAAACCGCTAAAAATAGCAAAAATCGCCAAAAAAATAAATCGGGGTGTTGCCCCGAACGCTGAGCGTAAACAGGGGGGGCCATACCTGGGACCCCCCTAGGAAAGCGCCCGACGCACACGACACAAAGAGGGATCGTCAGACGCAGTTGTCGAATCTGACGTGCCCACACACACACATGCAAAGAATATAACACATACCCAACAGGGGCAGCATTTGGTCCCATCAATGATGACTATGAGGGGGATGACACAGTAACATCCAGTGCATCATTGGCATTAGTTGGTGGAGCCCATGACACTAGCACTAGTGATGGTCAGGATAGCACATGTGTTGGGATTGTTGGTGAGGATGGAGCCAAGCTAGCACCTATGACGAGGAGGAGCCATCTCCAATCCCTACTTATGATTCCTACTATGAGGATGAGGGGAGCACTCTTACAGATGACAACTCAGGCCAGTTGGATGCAGTAGGGAAGAGGCCTTTAGCACTGCACGATTTGGAGGATCGCTTGTTGGTGACTGAGGATCAGCTTACACGGGTGTTGACCAGGACCGATGGAACCCATAGGTTCATTGAGGAGCTTGTGTGGAGGGCCCAGATGGAGGAGAGACACAGTGGGATGGCAGGTGAAATCACTAGTGCCCAGTTGTGCATCATCATGGAGGCACTAGAACAACTAAAGTCAGATTACTTACAGTTGTTTATGGATAGGGACCTTGCTCTCAAGTTTTCTGAGGACAAGGACCGAGAGGTTGAGGAGCTACATTATCATTTGAGCATGGCACACTCTTCACCCTTTATAGTAAGGACTCCATCATCTTTGGCAGCAATGACACAGGAGGGTGTGTGTGCCACACATATTGAGAGGGAGGAGCATTATGAGTTGCAAGTACTCGAGGAGAGTTTGGATTGCGCTCTGAGTTGGCATTGCAGGGATCAGGGGCCCTTTCTTTTGGAGAGCTCATTAGACGTTCTGAGCTTAGCTGCGGAGGAGATAGTTGAGCACATTCCTTGTGGACCAGGCCACGAGAAGATATACCCATACTTGGATTGGGTGGACAGATACATGACATATATGGACACACTCTAGGATACAGGTTCATTCATCATCAATAGAGTGTTGGGTCCAATAACACATACAAGATACAGGCTGATGCAGGAGGACACAGTGGTGTGCAACACTATACAAGAGTCCTCGTTGACACATGGTGTACGGTGGAGCTTCGGGGTGTTTCCTCCAAGGAGACCTCCTGACAGAGTCCTTGATTTTATCATTGGGATCGAGGACAATCGTGGATTGATGGATGTTGAGATGCCTTCGTTGTGTAGGGTCCATGATAGGGAGTTCCAAGAGTGGAGAGTGCAGTCAGAGTGTGATGAGCAGATGATTATGATCAGAGTAGTACAGTGTCAGCAAGGTGGCATCTCTTTGAGATTGGTATGGGACCCTGGGATCGCAGTTGTTGACAGCTTGATAGTTGACACCGATGAAATTGTTGGTTTACGTAGGTTTGGTTATTGGGAGGAGTGGTCTTCCTTGATCGAGGTCATACAGCGTCTATTCACTTGGTTGATCAAGAGGAACAATCGGGCAGGATTTTGTCATAGCACCTTGTAGGTTCGTGCTACAAGCGGAGGATACACATTTTCCAGGAAGGTTTGGGACCCAGGTATCACTTTGAGACAGGCTCAGTCAGCAGAGCATCAGATTATGTTGGTATTGCTTGAGGACAAGCAATCTTGGGGCGGGAGGATTTGTAATGTCCCATTTTTGGCTAGCTTAGAAAAATTAGATATTTAATTAATTATTTTATTATGTTATCTAAAGTCAAATTGGGAAACTAATATTTAATTAATTATTATTTAATTTTTAAGTGACTTAATCAAAATATCATTATAAAGTCACATTATTATATAAAGTGCTCTTCTAGAAGCTTTGAGAAGGGTGAGTTGGATCTCTCTAGAAGGATCCACGAGGCCTTTAAAAAGAGAGGAGAGCAAGTCATTTGAGAATCAAATTTTGGGATTATTTCCTGTGGAGTGCTCGGTGAGCCAATGTTTTTGTTAGGGTTTTGGAAAAACCCTTTCACTGTGGTTTGGCTTTGGTGGTGAGATCATCCACCCTAGTTGGGCAAGAGGAAGATCCAACCAGGGTCTTCAATGGAGCTTCAGTGGAAGATCTATCTTCAGCAGGGAATTATTCAAGTTTTGATTTATTATCATTGTTGTTTTGTCTCTGCCATAGCAGCCATTTAGGTATTATGGTTGTATTCAGCATTCTCATAATAATAAAGATGCTTGTGTTTCTCTCTCATTTTATGTGTATCTAATGTGTATACAAGGTGCTTGGCAAATTATAAGAGTTTTTAGCAAAATTAATGCCCTAATTTTTTTTTAGTAAAACCCTATTTTTTTTAAGCGGGATCTTACAATGTCTTAGCTTTGGATTTGGAAGTTTTCTTACCAAAGTGATACGCACCAATCTTCTGTAATTCATCATCTAAAGTATGTATTTATGGCATCCTCTTGGAAGAAATCCCCCCTATAGAAGTCAATCCAACAGGGATACCCTAGTGCCCTACATTTGTATGATTATAGAAAGATGTTTTTGGTTGTTAAGGTTATTTATTTGAGGTGGTTCAAATCCAAGGTCAAAACAGATTCATTTTGCTCTAAGGAGGCATTCAATTGCTCAGTGCCCACTTTATTGATTGATATGACCCCAAGAGGGGCATATATGCGGTAAAAGGTATATGATATGACCCAATGCTTACCCCAGAATTATCGTTAGAGTCAATGGGAGAAACCTTAAATGCCACATGGGCAATAATCAATGAAGAGAAAACAAAGGTTATTGTTATTGGACAGGAAGATTATCTTGTTAGGCTCCCGAGATGGAAGATCGTTCTGTGGGACATTTTGGATACATGATCATTCTTGTTGGCATAGAGATCTTACCAACTATATAATCAAGGTGTGTCTTGAATATGTTCAAGGAAGCTATGGAAATGGGTTCATTGTGACCTCCCCATAGTAGTAAACAATGTTGCCAGAGCATGGAGCAGAAGTATCTAGAGTGCCATTTTCCAAAAAGCTCCTGGAGCAAAGCGTCCCAGGAGCATTTTTGTATACAATATAATTTTTTCTATATTATAATACATCCATATTCAAAACAAGCATGTAGAATGCCAAACTAATGTAAGAAATTTTGAAAACATACACATTTGTGTTACTTGTAAATGAATACTACAATATTATGAAGTTAGAAACGTCATCCATAGTTGATTAATCATTAAAGTATCAACCATTTAGTACACACTACACAGAGGACATCAACCATCTATGGGCACGGATCGTTTGGGGAAGGGGAAAGGCTCCTCCCCATTGCCAAGGTGGAGGAGGTTATGCTTGTTGAACTCATGGAGGAGAATACTAGGTGTGTTCCCAAGCTGAACTTGAAAGTGAGAGGGCTTCCCACACCTTTCCCCTCTCTAGATAACTTACAAGTCGAAGTCTCATTCTTTCAAGATACTCTGAACCATCGAGTATCGACATTGAGAGGGCTTGGTACAGGTCCAACTCCATCCTCTTCCTTCGATTTAGATCTCTAGAGACTGACTCAAGCCAAGAAGAAGCTCTTCGCTCTCCCTCAAAATATATACTTGGATGAATATCTCACTAGATCACAAGTTGCAGAACTCAAAAGCTCTAAAGAGCGGGTTGTAGCGGCATAGTAAGCACGAAAATGCACAATCATTAGGGATCTCAAGGTGGTCATTCGGGACTTCCCCCATCCTAGGTGGTCCCCCCATGGGCTCTCTAAATGACGGGCCCACTAGGAGAGGCGACAAGGGTCAGGGATTTCAATGGTTTGTTGGAATGGCATTGGAGCATTTTGGTCTTCTTCGAGCATGATATTTGACACTCTATGTCCATTCAATATCGTTCTTGTTATCGAGAATCTTGTGAGTCCCATCTAGGTGTGTCCCAAGAACATTCCTAGTTACCATTGGTTTTCCTCATGCAAAGAGGAAACTCAAAGCTCAAGTGGTGTTAGAGGCTCAGGTGGCATGGCTTGTTTGACCATGGACTTTCTTTAGGACAAAGTTCCTATAGTAGCTTCTAATGAGTTTTCTAGATTCATGTGGATTCAAGTGAGTGACCTAGCCCCTCTCCCTGGAGACATCTACACACTTCCCCTAACATCCTCTCACTCCGCCATCCACAATGATTCAGTTAGGGATCCCTCTCCACAATCGATCTAAGGACGCACTATGTATCTTGGAAATTGATCTAGATTCCTTAGGACTTCACCAAACTTCTGGCAATGCTTTAGGGCCTCTTACAACGTATGGTAGACACCTTCTACATCAGGGTGAATCTCGTGAGCTTTTGATCCTAAACAAACTCCCTTGCTTCCTCGACTCTAGTCAATTCACATGCCTTCCCCATGGTAGAGGTGTTAGTGTATTGGACTATGTCATGACCAACCATGACCTTCTCCCCTTTATACACCACTTATCAATTACTACCATCTCTTTAGTCAAACATGCTCTACTTTCTTTCTCCCTCCGAACCGATCTCCCCCCCGCCCTCTGTTAATGTTTATGCCATTATTATAGTTCTTTTCATTTCAATAGATAAGAGCATCATAAGAACAAGATCACTGAGAAATACACATTCACAAATGACACAACATTTATCCCGGGAAACCCTCTAGGGGAAGAAAACCCAGCAAAAACTTCCTTATCATAAATAGCTTATACAATGTTCAAGAGATAACTCAAACCAATACAAAAAGTC
>SNQJ01S0068732.1:44187-68184 GCA_010110895.2 Picea sitchensis | reverse complement strand
GATTTCTCTCCTGCTATCCATCTCTTTGTTTCTTTGGAGCTCTGCAGTCTTTCTTCAGATGTCCTTTCTTCCCACAATTCCAACACTCTATCTTTCCAAGTCTGGATTTGGATCTGCCCTTCCTAGAATTTCCACAGTTTCCTTGGCCCTTTCCTCTATCCTTTTGTCTTCCCCTATTCTCCATGTTCAACACATTTCTTGATGACTCACCTGTGATTTTTCATCGCATTTCCTCACTAAGGATAACACCAACAACATCATCAAATTTTAAAGTATTTGAACCAGAGATAGAGTTACTTACAGCCATGACCAAGCCAGTCCAGCTTTCTGGAAATGAGCACAAGATTATAAGAGACCTAACCTCATCATCAAAGTCCACTTTTACATAAATTAGTTGATTAGTAACCATATTAAACTCATTTAAATGATCTGCAATAGACCCACCTTCTGACATCTTCATATTAAATAATCTCTTCATTAGAAATACCTTATTCGACGCCGAGGGTTTTTCATACAATTTGGCCAACGCGTCCATCAAACCCTTCATTTTCTTTTCTTTCGAAATATTGAAAGCCACCGACGCTGTCGGGCTCAGCCGTATCATTCCTAGAGCCTTTCTGTCAATATTCTCCCATTCTTCGTCCTTCATGGCCGCCGGCTTTTTTTCTACTTCGCTCAATGGTAGGAATAAATCCTTCTGATATAAATAGTCTTCCATTTGCATCTTCCATAACTAGTAGTTTTGGCCGTTAAATTTCTCAACCCTAAACTTTCCATCTTCCGACATTGCTCCCACTCGAACCAGGAACCCTCTTTTCCTGCGAGTTACCTTACGCTCCAATACCAATTGTTAGAAAAATAGGACCGCGGAGCAATAAAATAAAAAAAATGCAGAAATAAAACATAGAAGACACATAATACAAGAGAGACACAGATTTACGTGGTTCACCCAGTGTGGGCTATGTCTACCAGAGAAATTTCCAGGTCCTTCCTTTATTATTATCCAGCAAATGAAGGGATACAACCTACAACAAAACCCACTGTAACCTCCTCTTCTTTCTCTCACAGTCTCCTCTCTCAGAATACAATATTCACCATCATACATAGCCGCAATACATTTCCCTCATAAAATAGGGTTTCCTTTTAGGGAAAAAAACCCTAACATAATCTCTACCGTTAGATCTATGACCTTATAATGAACGGTCCAGATTTACAATGAAATTACAATATACTTTTACAAGGCAATTTTTTCTTCGGGGGCTTTACCCCCGAACCCCTGTTGGGGGCGCACTTGCCCCCAAACCCCCCAATCGGGGGAATAGCCCCCCCGGACCCCGTAGAGGGGGTATCCCCCCTCTGCACTCCCCCACGTGGAAGAGTGTACATACTTATGGGGTGTAAATACTTCATGGGGTACAAACACGGCTGAAAGAAAGGACCTCTGAATCAGGAAGATAAGCGAGCTCCACAACCAACAAACATGTGGACCCTCGAGGCTTGAGAGGTAGTGGAAGTGGTTCTAGACACAAGAGGGTGGAATCAACAAGAAATAAAAGGGGGTATTTTGTTCTATGCATTTGCCTCCGCCTGCACTTCTCTAGCATAGTGAGAGGCCTCCAATCAAGTATTTGGTTGATCCATCAAGAATTATATGCTAATATCCTCCTTTATACCACTACCAAAATATATTTGAAAAAAGAATAAGTCATTTCCTCTACAAAAATTTCAATTGCTTAAAACCTTCCATAAAGTCTTCCACTATGCTTGTTCAAAGAAAATTTGTCAATCATCCCAAAAAATGAGTGTCATATTTGTAGTGAGAATACATGTCTTTCACAAACTATCTCCAAGAAACGTACCCCATGTAGGACTTATTATTCCATTTTCACCATTTCTAACACTCGTGATTCATATTTAAAACACCCACTCTAAGTTTCATAATGTCATCCATTATAGTATGGAGGGAAAAGTAATGTTCCACTTAGGTAAGTCTTCCCATGGTGTTGGAATCATCGAACTTATTTATATTAACTTTAGGAAATATATTCCAATTGTCATTTCACCCAAACCTTTCTCTAAACCCCCTTTTTACCTTGATTTTCAACTACAGATTGCGGAGCGCACGACTGATCATTCGACGAATCGTCTCCACAAAACATGCAATTTTCATTTCCTGCATCTTTCTATGGATTAAAATTTGTTTTTTCATTGGTTAAAATAGACTTCTTGGTTAACTTTTTGTGGGAACCCATGCACGGAGGTCGTCACAGATGCCCAATGAATATGCACTGTGCATATGCCCAGGCCTACGACGTGCACAATTCAAAAAGTTTTTAAAGATGAATTTTCCAATAAAAAATCTTGAGGGAAGAAGATAATGATGCTAATATCTCTTTATGGTTCCATGGAAGATTTTCCATCGTCAAAATGTTGGAATGGCACGAGAGACATCACAAGGAGGAAGACTAATTTTTTGAGAATGACTCGGGAATGGTAATGGCCCTCTAATAGTGTGGGTTGTTGAAATTATTCAAAATCCAGGGTATGAGGGCCCAGTTGAGATTAATCTAGTACATGTTTCACATGTGGGATGTGAAAAAGTAGGCATTTCATGTGGGTGCTCACACTCTTATGATAGATATCAAGGATATCTACTTCTTAATCAGCTATCTCGCCATGGGTCCCGAGTAACACTTACAAGTCGCAGGGGTGGAGGTGAGACTACGACCCACTATATCAGTGAACATTGTGGGCCAGGTACCTAGAAGCATAGCGGTAAAGTCGCTATAAGAGATGTCTGAGACTTGCCTCTACGGACCATCCTCTATACCATCACATGCATGGCAAGGAGTGTATCTCCCCATATGGTGCTTCATAGCTATTCTCAACATGCGTTGGAGTGTATGGAGCCCCAAGTTTTCAACTGGTGTGAAGGGATTCTCAAAAGTATGAAAAAACAACTGACCAAGTGCAGGTTATCACTTTTTTGGTCTTGTCAGATTAATTTACAAAAAAGGACCTGATCGAGTTCTCTTTATGTGTTTTTCGAACTCTCTAAATAGGAAAAATCTTTGAGTTTTCTTTTTTTGGACTCATTAAACAAACATCGAAAGACTCATATGGGATCGAACCACTCCTTCTTAGGGTTCATTAAACATACTCCGAGGGACTCATCCAAAGGATGAGATTACGTCAACAATCATATGTTATCCTCCTCAAGCTTGCATGAAAATAAAGAGGTACTCGCCAGAGATGGTGGGGGGAAATTGGGAAAGGAATGTGTCTTTGTATTTGTGTTAGTAGCAGTAATAGTCGCTCTATAACATGACACCCCCCTTCATCATTGTATCTAGGTTGGGAAATCCATTTGTCTCTCATTTGACCATTTGCATGTCCATATGTCGGGTCCTCCTTGATTCAATGTTGCCAAGACTATTTTCCTATCATTCATATGTTCAAGAGAAGTCCAACCTGAATAATCCTTCTATCGAGTCGGCCATCTACAATTATAAATTTTCTACCATGTTGGCCTTCCCTGAGTCAGTTTCAAATCACCTCACACTTTGATCTACTTCAAATATGTTACTTATTTCGTGACATTGATGGGGAATACATTAAGGCCCTCCTTTGGTGGGTCTTTTCCTATCTACTTCAACTCATTATCCAGGAACAAGACTTAGAAATAATTTAGTACCTTAGATCTTGCATGCCTCAATGGCGAGTCTCTTCACTTCCAACATGGGTTCACATCATTGACCTATGATTGGGAGATTTCATCGAGTGTTTGACTTCAACTGATTTAATCACATTTTTTGGATTGTACTAGGGTACCTTGGGAGTCATTGACATCAATGGTGATTTCCCTCGCACTTGTTAACGGTTCTCATCATTGACCGGTAATCGAGTGGTTTCTACCATGTTCGACTTCGGCACCTGTAATCACATGGTTATATTCGTACTTAAGGATGATGGAGATGAAGACCCTGGATCATGTCATTTTGGTCCAGGTTGTGATGGAGTATTTATGATTTGTATTGACACATAGATTCACTTTATATGTCTTGTGGCTAGGTCTGAATTTGAGTCATTTTTAAAGTGTAGATCCACAATCTATTCATGGTGGATATGTCAATTCACGATGACATGGATCCACAATGTATATTTAGTGGCCATGACTCACTTGAAATTTTTTAATTTGAGTATGGGAATTCCTACCTTAGACAATGGTGTATTATTATGTTGATTCTTGATTGTTTACAGGTTCCCGATCGGTGGGATCCTTGTTTGACACACACATTTCTACGAAGTATTTTGTCTTTCATGAGTTCCAGCTTCATACTTTGGGGGACATTTTGTTACACATTATTTTGGTCACCCTAGTGATCCATTGACAAACATGTGTCCATGTTCCCAAAAAATAGTCTTTTGGCATGAGGAAAGTGATTGGCTTTCTCTTCTCAAAAACCTTATTAAGAAAGATCATCACAAGTTTCAAAAGGAACATGGTGCGATGATTCCTGGTCATCCCTCCCTTCTCTAGAGGTGGACTGACATCTCTGCAGGCTACACTACAGCTAGGGTGCGATGATGTCAAAAGCCAAGGAAAAGTCAAAACTTCAAGAAAGTTCTAGAAGATGAGGTGGCCTTCGAATGGTTTGGATCTTACTCGCTTCTCAGATTTGGTGGGATCATCCTAATATCCTCAACCATGTCTCTTTCCCCTATACAAAGAGGGATATCTAATGGAAAAGACTAAGGTTGAATAGGCTAAGAATTGGATGACGAATTCTACTTCAGCTCATACTTGAGAGCTTCATTCCAGTTCATCAAGTCATTGTGGAGCTTCTTCATTCAAGGTTGGAGAAAGTGTGTGTGTTGGAGCAAAGGGCCATCGAAAGGGGACCTTGTGACATCAAGGCTTTGGTTGTAATCTCCACTTTCATTTTAATATGATACAGTGATATGTTTATTTCCCATAAAACTTGTTTTGTTTTATTGTATGATTCCTTGATCACATACATAGGTTCTTGTTGAGTTCATTGTATTGCTTTCACTTTGGTTGGGTTGTGTTCCCTTGAAGATTTAATATCATAGGAGCACCAGAGTGGAGCTAGGATGGAAATGGTAGGAGGAAACGACATTTAAACATTATGTTTTCTATGTCTTGTTAAATATTAAACTAAATAGTTAGAGCTTAGGGAAATCATCATATTATATTATGTTTTGTTCTAGATCCGGGTGGATTTAGGGAGATTTGTTTATGTCCGCATTTACCGATTAATCCAATAACAACCACATATGAAGTTGATTTTCTAGAAATATTTTCCCTAGGCAATTCCCTCCTTGTACTAATGAATCACCATTGGATTTTCACTGCTAATGTATATTTTCAGGTTTGATGTTGGCTACACTCTTAGATATTTATTCTTGCAATAAATACAATTCATACAATTAGTGGCATGCAAGGAATATTTTGAGATAGGTCTCCCACAATGGTGTGAGCAACCCCAAACTTTAAAAACAAAAAATTCAATAGGAATATTACTCCTATCTGAGATTGCATTGACAAAATTGACAAATTCTTCATATTCTAGGGGATTGTTCTTTTTAATTTCTACTTTGCAAAGGATTAGAGGGTTTGTATATTGATCTTAAGGAAAAAGGAGTGTCAAGAACTATATATATCTAATATACTCGAGGGATTCCAATTAAAGTACTCGGTTGAATATTTCATTAGGCTAACTTAGGAGGATAGACTGTACCCTTAGTTGTATTACCCAATTCTCCAATATGTAAGAGAAATGTTGTTCTCTATGTACTATAACAACAAGACAATGGAATACTTATGTAAGGATGGTTTTAGGTGCACCTAGGGGGTTTCTAATGCACTCAAAGGTACATAAAACATTGAATCCATAGACATGATATTTATAATGTGATATTATTTGCCATGAACTAATAAAAGTGTACAAAAGGTGTCTAACTAGGTTACTCCACTTATATTCCATGTGTGTATGATCCTATGCAATAAATTTACCTATTAAATGGAAGATATTTATGTTTAAATATGTTGGAACATGTATGTAGCCTAAAAAAACATTGTCATAAATTTATTTGTATCCTAGAATATAAAGAGATATGATACCACTGATAGTGTACTAACCAACATAATGATTTGGATTATTTTCGGCACGAAATGAGAGCGGAGATATAATAAATAAATGCACAGAGATATTGCAGATATTCAATAATATAATAGGAATGTATCAAAGATGCAACCATAAACACAGATATACAGTAATACATGATTTCTATTAATCAAAGAGATGTATAGAGACTGTAAAAATACAGAGTGAAAGACTCGCTAGAATGGTGGCAGCTTATCTCTGAGAAGAGATGTGACGGCTACTCGCATTCACAAGAAGATGATTACAATGAGGCTCTGAATTCCTTTTTACAATAAAAAGGAATGAAAAAAACCTAACCCTAGGAGATGAATCACCAAAATTCATGTGGGCCCCGTTTGGGTAAGTGAGTACATCAACTTCCCGGGGTCGTAACTTTTGCATACGATCTTCGTTTTAGGTGTGTGATAGCTCATTGGAAAGGTATAATTGAGGAGATTCATTTTGGGGGCTCAATCATTCCTTCATATATCATTAAGAACCTCGATTTCAAAAAAACTTCATTTGGACCCTCAAAATGGCCCCGGAAGTTAAAACCTGCTAAAAATAGTAAATTGTCAAAATCGCCAGAAAACTGTTTTGAGACATTTGGAAAAGGTCAGTGGCCACCGATATCCACATGGATCAGTCCTCGCTCCTTAGGAAGAAATGGTATCCATTTCTTTGAGTTCTCAGGGGAGAGGGAAAAACGCTTATTGAATCTGCATCTTGTTGAGCTGCTTGTCTTGCTAGAGACGTCGCATTGCTCAGTTTGTGGAAATCTTTCACGAACCTGTTGAGGTTGAGGCTGTTCAAAAAGTTGAGATACATGAGAGGACGATGTGTAGAAGGAATCTTCACACTTTGTTTCATCCTTGTCGACTTGCTTCTGTTGGATAGAAGGTGCTTTGGGCAAGCCTGTAGTGGTTGCAGTGTCCTTTTGTTCTCCTTTTGAATAGATTGTGAAGAAGCTGAATTTTGCATTATGAGATACTACCTTGCGACACTTTTTAGGTGAAACAATAATTGGAACTACCTCTGGTATTCTGTAGATATGACCCCCCAAAGTAACAATGACACTACTAGGTCGAGACTCATAAATAGCATGGTGCTTCCACATATATGGTTGGCCCAAGAGAACATCACATACATCCAGTGGGGAAACATCACATAATACCTAGTCCTTGAAGGGATGGATTCTGTATGAAAATCGACATTGTTGGCTGACACAAAGATCTTGTCCATGGCGAAGCCACCCAATGTTGTATGGCTGCGGGTGTGGTGTTGTCGACAATCCCAACTGTTTGACGACCTCTGCTGAGATGAGGTTCTTATGGATTCTGCTATCAACAATAAAATGAAACGGGGTCCCCTTCACCCACATATGTGAATGAAAAATGTGCTCCCCCTCTTCAGGATCTATTAGTTCTTCTGGTTGAATTGTTGCGGTCACGACAATAGAAGTGGGGTATGCGTCAATGATCTGTCCTTTACTAGTATTTTCAGAATCAGATTTTGAATCAGGGTTTGGCTCCTTGTCTTTGATCTCGGCCACCAATGACTATTTTGAGCAACATTCATAGGTGTTGTGCCAGGGGATTTTGCGGAAATCGCACCATTTTCCGGTGTCATTCTTTGTCTTCCCGTGACCCTTTTTTCCTGTGTCTTGGACTGGTTTTCGGGAGACTGTTTGTTAGGGTCGTCTTTGTCATACTTTGGTTGTTACGGATTTGTAAACCTGAATTCCTGTTTGTTTTGGTGCTTAAATTTCTGCTCAATTTTAACAGCATATCGATAAGCAGCACTGAGAGATGAGATGTCCAGAAAATCCATTTCAGTTTGGATGTATCTGTGTAGAGCCCCACGGTATTTCAGAACCAAATGTCCCTCAGAGTCTTTGATACCCAACTTGGTGTGAAAGGTATGGAAGGTATTGGTGAACTCCGGAACTACTTGGCCCCTCTCTTTCCACAATGTGGTACATCTCATGTACTGGTCTTCATAGTTTCCAACAGGGTAATACTGTTCGTTTACCGCATCCATAAAAAAATCCCAAGTGGGATCGGCCCCATACATTCCAGACTCCTCTGTGGAACTTTTCTCCCAGTAAGTTTCCCACCAATGTTTTACATGAGGGAGAGCTTTAAGGAGTGCGAAGGTGATCTTTTCTTTGTCGAAAAAATTGTGAATAGAGAAATAACCTTCTAGCAGAGTTAACCATTTTTCTAGGGCTTATGCATCTATCTGTCCTTCAAATGCAGGAATACCAAAATTAAATTGTACCTTAAAAGGCAAGGTGCCTCCAAAGTGGCCACTTGATGAATATGTGTCTGATGTTATCGATAGGCATTTAAGGATGTGGGAAAAATTCTCCATCATTTCGTCCCTCTGTCGTGTGAGAGCTTGCTCAAGCAACAGATTGATAGGATCGTCTGCTCCGTCGATTTTATTTTCTTCCACCATTGAGGGTTTCTTGGGTGTGTGAGAGAGATTGTATTCAAGAGAGACAAGATCAATACCCAACTTGCGATACTCAGACCTCATCGGGGACATGCACTGAAAAAAATGATCAAGAGCAACCTGCTCTAATACCACTGATCCAGATTGTTTTCGACACGAAATGAGAGCGGAGATATAATAAAGAAATGCAAAGAGATATTGCAGATATTCAATAATATAACATAAATGTATTATATATGCAACCATAAACACAAATATACAGTAATACACGATTTCTATTAATCAAAGAAATGTATAGAGACTGTGAAAATAGAGAGTGAAAGACTCGCTAGAATGGTGGTAGATTATCTCTGAGAAGAGATGTGACGGCTACTCGCATTCGTAAGAAGATGATTACAATGAGGCTTTAAAGAAATTTTTACAATAATTATGAATTCCAAAAACCTAACCCTAGGAGATGAAGCGCCAAAAGTCATGTGGGCCCCGTTTGGGTAAGTGAGTACATCAACTTCCCGGGGTCGTAACTTTTGCATACAATCTCCGTTTTAGGCATGTGATAGCTCGTTGGAAAGGTATATTTGAGGAGATTCATTTTGGGGGATAAATTATTCCTTCAACTATAATTTAAAACCTTGATCTCGAAAAACCTTCATTTGGACCCTCAAAATGGCCCTGGAAGTTAAAACCTGCTAAAAATAGTAAATTGCCAAAATTGCTAGAAAACTGTTTTGAGCCATTTGGAAAAGGTGGGTGGCCACCGATATCCACCTAGATCACATAAATAGTAAAATATGAGAAATATTCAAATAAATGTAAATTTCAATAAATTAAATAGGAGAGACAATGATATTAAACCTACAAAATATAACCCTTGTATTGATAATATTGAAAGAGAGAGAAATGTTTGCAGGCCTCTTTGAGGGGGAAACCTCTGATTGAGAAGAGCTCCAATACAATATCAAACTTGAAAAAACATTACATAGCCTTATAGCTTTGTAAATGGTTTCTTACTTAGAAGAACCCTAAGTACTTGTGGTCCCATCATTAATGTGAATCGACCACCTAGTGGGACTTATTTAATGAAGATGATCATTCACATTAAATAACTACCCATTGACTATATGATGGGCCTTATTCAAAGAACATGGCCTTGTACATTAATTTTTGAAATCCTAAGTACCCTAAAGTAGGAAGGTTAGGGTAGGGCGCTGACAAAGTTGGGACAAATTTGTTGTGGTATACCTATATGACAACATTATATTCAACCAAATCTAGGAGGACTATCTTCAATATCTGCATATTGCACTTGACCTTCTAGTCACCCAATAGTTACATGTGAAACTAAACAAATCTTGTGTTGTCTAGACTTCCATCTCCTACTTGGAATTTCTCATTGACTAGTCTAATGTTCATGTGGATCCTATAAAATTGTTTCTATCACTCAATGACCCACTCCTACTTCCATGGGTGAACTTAAAATTTTTCTAAGTGGCTTCAATTATTATTGAAAATCAATCTAACATGTCTCTCATCTTGTTTACTCCTTACATTAGCTCTTGAACCAAAAATATTTCAATTAGTCCTCAATGGCACAACAAGATTTTGAGAAACTTAAATCAACACTATTTGTAGAGCCAATTCTCCACCTTCTGAATTAATTACAATAATCATTTGATATTGAGATGTATGCATCTCAATTTTCCATAGGTGGTGTAGTTAAATATGGAGGACATCTGGTTACCTACCATTTAGAGACATTTTCTACAACTAAACTCAATTACAATACCTATGACAAAGAGTTACATGCCCTACTACAAGAACTAAAATAATGGAGGAATTATATTCTTGATAAGGAGACTATCTTGTAGACTTATTATCATCATCTTATTTTTTAAATTCTTAGTCTATGTTGCAAGAACAATTCCATTTCAAGTGGGCTTCATATATACAACAATTTCATTTACTTACTAAATACAAGAAAAGTAGTACCGACAAAATGACCAACATGGTTAGCTACCCCCTAGTTCATGCCTTGGACATTTTGAAAATTTGATGTGCAATGTATGAAAATTGAAATAAATTGTACACTTTTGACCCTTTCTTCAACTTTGTTGTGTAAGAATTGTAGAATCCTACCACCATTAACCAAACACATTTCCTAGACTACTCTATTTACATATGGATAGCTATACAAACTAATCCAACTACATGTTCCCCACCAACTGGACCACTTAACCCCCCTTAAGGAAGCCAATTCCTTAGCATCAATGACCATTTTTTCACTTAGAAAAATCTTCATCATTTGCAATGTTATTTTTATTTCCATCCATGTGCAATATATAGATGAATTTATCCATAAGTGTGCTTCTAATAGCCACACCAATCTCTCCAATTATAAACTTGGCCTCTACTAATGTCTCCTTATTCCTTCTTGGCCATGGGAATCCATCTCCATGGATTTTATCGGTGACCTTCCTCCAACCTTCCTTAAACATGACTACATTTTCTTTGTTGTTTGTCAGTTTTCCAAGATGGTCGTTTTAATCCTTGCATCAAGACTATTGACACTTCCCTAATTGGTACATTATTTTTTCAACATGGGTGGACTCCTTTTGGCCTCCCACTCTTACTAAGACTTGCAATTTCTCATCCACTTTTGGAAATTGCTATTGAAACTTTTGGGAAGCTAGCCAAGATATTCTATTGCAATATTCCATCCCAAAACCTATGACCAAAATGAGTGTAACAATTGTATCATAGTCCATTCTCTTCACACTAATTTTATCCAAAACAAACATTAAGACACCTACATTCATATCATACAACACATTGATAACCAAGTAATACATGTTTCCATCGGTTAACCTCCATTTGTAGTATTATATGGGTTCCAACCTCTCACCCTTATGAGCTTCAGTCTCTTTATCTCCAACATTTTCCTCACATTATGATTCAAAACAACAAGAAGCCTCCACTTTTGTTCAACACATTGGATATATACAACTCTAAGTTCACATCACATTGCAATACTCCTAAGCTAAGTACAAGGAGTTCCATGATTTCCATTTTTTATGCTCTACATTTCAAGTTGGTGATTGTATTTGGATCTACTTGAGTAAGAAATGGTTCAAGAATTAGAAGCATCATAAAATCATTTCCCTCCATTATGGCCCTTACACTATCAATAAGTAGTGGGAAACAATGCACTAGAATTAGATCCTCTAGTGCACTTGGGCATTCATAATGTCATCATTGTTTCTCAGTGAAAACTATGTGAACCACCTTATTTGGTGGAAGAAATCCCTCCCTCACATCCAACACATCATATTCTATACTTCCAACAACCATTGAGTTAGAACACCTATTGGATATTCACACCAAGCATACCTGTCATTGGAATTACACTCAATATCTAGTGGGAAACTAAGGGAAATTACCATCCACTTCTTCTTGGATTTCAATCGACTCTTTCCATAAGGATTTCATTGGTATTGTGGAGTAGGTGGGGACACTTTCATTTAAAAAGTAAGTAAAATATAGAAACATCGACGAAACAACCTTATACCCTAGTGCTCAGCCTTAGAAGGCGTAATCCAATAGGTCAAAGGATGGCAACACACAACTCAAGAATCCTTCACCACCAATAATGAAGAAAAACCACTATTGTATTGAAGATATTAATGGTTATTCATCATTCATTTGTATAATAATGTTTTTGTATTTGTTTCACAAGATATATAGTCAAACTTGATCTCTGTTATAAATGTATAAATATTGTATAATAAATAACATCAAGTGTGCAGTTTTAATGTACCATTAGGCAATTTCTAAATGTTTGTATCACTCATATATTTGCATTAAACATTTGTCTCATTGATCTCTTTTCATTTTGAATTCAGTCACTAATCTACAACCTCCTACTACAACCTATTGCCCATGTCATTTCAACCTCTTGAAAAAAGGCTTCATCGCTAGTTAACCAAAGTCATGCCCATAAAAATAAATAGGGTCACTACTACTTATATGTCCCTTAGATGATAGATAATAAAACAATTGTCTGAGTTGTACATATATGTTGTGTTTTATAGTAAATTAAATAATGTGGGCATGAATCATCTCCCATGACATTTGGTGTCATCAAAAATAAATTTATAACATATTTGTAATAATGATTTTTTTATTTTTCTCTTAAAAACTGTTTTCATTTGTTTTTGTTGTTCAATTATCATTTTTCAATAACAAATTAAATGTCTTTGTTTTCTTTTGTGCTAGAATATCTACTTCTCTTCTTCTTATCATACCCATTCTAGCTACATTTATTTGTATGTTTTTTCATTTTTTTTTATTCAGCGAGATGGAATTATTATTATTTTTAAATTTTTTTTAATGAAAATGCTATATGATTTTCTCCCTAAGGAAAGATGAGTAACAAGGAAAATTTTAAGGATGAAAATTTGCCTTAAAATATGGAAACCTCGATGAATATTACAAGTCTTTAATATGAAAAATATAGAATGTTTAGCGATTTGTTTGTTAAAATATTCAAATATCTAAGCATTTTATATAGTGTCTATAATTTTTTGTTGATTTTTAAGGTAAAATAATTTTATTTGATAGAAATTGGGTGAATCGGTTTCAGAAAAAAATGGAAATTGACGAATCTTTTTTGGGAAAAAGGCATGGAAAATTAACCCATGGGAGAAATTTAACCCCTAAAATTTTCCATGGTGAACAAACACAATGTGTTTTATTTTTTTGGTTTATTATCTTCAATAATAATGTATTGTGATAGAATAACACCCCAATTATATTGAGATGCCAATAGATAAATAACATTTGTATGTTATAACTAGTCTATGTAGCTTTTCAATTTATACAGAAAACACTTATGTGTTTAGATATCCCCATTACTTATGACGTCTCTCCTTATAAATCATCCATGCTAAGAGATATAGTTCACAAAGATAGTGTGAATTGGAGACAATAGAGAGAACCTTATATGGATTCAAAGTCAAGGTTATGTATTCAATATTTTATTTGTCTAAGATAACAAGGGTCAATGACAAACAAATGTTTGCAACTTAGAAGTTGTCAGAACTATGGAATCATCAATATACAACGGTTTTGTATTTTGATTTATGAGATGGAATCATTAGCGTATGATGGTTTTGTGTTTGGTTAACTCATTTTTATATCGATAGGAGTCCCCTTATTGGAATCGATGGATTAATCCACCTTTTAATTATAAAATCTGATGTGATGGATAGGAATTGAAGATGTTGGCATATTCTTTGTCTTACACTCAAATCAATGAATGAGATTTACAACATCAAATCCCTTGAATTTATGAATTCATCCGTTCATCATGTTTACTTTTTCACTTTTACGTAACATGATTAACAACTTACTACACTGAGTTATGAATTGCCACTAATTACAATTTAGAAAATCTAAACAAAATTACTTCAATTTTAACATTTTCCACTTTAGTTTTAACATTTACCTCTGGTACGTGCATCCTTGCATTTTACCACCTCCCATGTGGAGGAGTGGCCTATTGGAACACACTCGACCCCTAAGTACTATTTTCTAGGGATGGGGCATCAAAAAATTTATTTCCATAATTATCTTGAATCATCTCTTTGAGGTATCCATCCTCTTCTACTCAACCATATCTTTCTAACGACTTCTACCTGAATCAAATCTGAACTCGGGTTTGCAAGTTATGGCCTCCTGAATCTCTTCAAGCGTTATTAGTCAAGGACCACATGGGCCCACGTGGGTCCATATCATTCGTACCATCCTCAATTTCCTATATCCATGGTGGAAGTACATCCTGTTGGAAGATTGATTGTTTTCATTGATGTCAACCCCAGTCATGGGTTTTGGACCGCAAGATTGATAAAGGTATTTGGACATGAAGGAAAATGCACATGCATATACAACACCCATCATGAAGGAAAATTCACATGAATATACAACACTCCATGAATGGATAGGTATACATCATGTTGTTTCCGTGGTATGTGGCACGTCACATGGATCCTCAAGTGGTTGAGGAGAAATGAATTTTGAAGATGACAAAGTGAATTGAAAAGGAAGCTACATGTAGGCTCCGAAGCAATTAAAGAAAATAATTACAAAATAAGAAAGTGTCCTAATGTTGGGTGAAGGACATAAATGGTATAAATAAATATCATTATACATTCATTTGATACAAGTCTAATTTCGAGGGAATAAAGTGCAAAAAGAAGGCTTGATTTCAAGGGATGATGAAGTCTTTTTGCGATGTGTTCTAAGGTATGTTATTTTCGTGTCATCTTACCCATTTTTGCCATAAATTTTTTCTAGAATCCATTCTGATGGTGACATCACTATGGTTTTGAGAAGACATATAAAGGTACCCCTGGTAAAAATTTAAGCTCTTTATTCACTATAATTATGGAGATACACCTCATGTGGAATATAGGTTTGTGACCAAATTCAAACTAGTCAATAAACGTGTCTCCGGGTAAAACAACATAACTTTTTCATACAAAGATTCCAAATGTAGTGGGACCACTTCCATTGGAACATATGGACTCCAGCTTGTGTGTGTGCCTTATAATCAGATGTTAAATATTGCACGCGAGACATGTCAGTATTGTTGGGTCTTCTTAATAGACCAGAATTGAATAAAAGTCTACCATTCTTTCTATAACCCTTTTTCGGGAGGATTCAAAGGTAGTGAAAATTGGAGGAGTTTCGTAGAATACATTGAGTAACATTATCCATAGGATCGTGAGTACTCCAAGAATTGAATAATTTAAGAAATTGAAGAAGTCTTAGAAAGCATCATCGTTCTGCGTGATGATTAGTTGATGGTGATGATTTAATGTAAAAGTTTTATTATCTCTTACATCTTCTCTTGGTGAAGGAAGGGCAAGGATAGAGAGTCTAAATATCTCTTGATATTGAGGATTGTATCTTCCTCCTTTGGAGGTTTATCACTCCCTACATTTGGAATCAGAGGCTACCTTTGGAAGTTATTACTTTCCTTGAACAAAAACCATTGATTATTTCTCATATATTGTGCATGGTGTATTGTGGGTGTATTGGTGTAAATCTTATACCATTGTTCATTGCTCATTGGATATAATTGAATGGTTTGGCATGTTGAAAAGGTTTTAAATTGTACTAGATAATGATTCAAACCCCTCTCAAGATCAACAATTGGTGTCGTGAGTGGGCTACCTTCAAAGACAATTCTAACCAATCGGAAGCAAAGATCCTATGCGTAAAATGGAAGGAAACATTCCAAATGGGATTCCACCCATTCCATTTTAAGCAATTCTTGAATACCGAAAAATAGAATGGAAACTTCTTTACTTGAAACTTTTGGGCGTGATGTTTGATCCTTTCTGTCACAGGATATAATGCTTCCTCAAGAAACCAAAGACTCATACTGGCTGGCCAAAAATGAGCAATAAACTGGCAATAGATACCGTTCTGGATGGATTGACAGATTCGTTGAAATCCAAGGTGGGATCATGTGCACGAAGAAAATATCTTTGGGACAAGCTACAAGAACTTTATGCAAGGGAAGAAGGAAGATGAAGAAGAAGAAGAAGATTACAACATCTCAGATTTCAAAGAATAAAATAGAGGCCAATTCTTTTACTGTTCATGGAAGGAGTAGGTCACATTGAATTTAAATGTCCCTGTCCAAGGATTGAAAGAAGTGACACCAAGGACACAAAAATCATAAAGAAAAATTATTCGACAAGAAGATGAGAATCTTAAAAATTGAAGCATGTTGAGATTGAAAATAACAAGCCCAAAGACACGCGAAAGAAAAACTAAGAAGTGAATTAAGAAGGTGAAAAATACGTTGTAAGATTGGGAAGAAACAATTAGAATACTTTCTAAACCGAGAAGAAACCATTTCCTTTGAAACTCTGTAATCAGCTAGCAAGAAGAATAGCAGAAGTAAAGAAGGTCCAAATGATAAAGAAAGAAAGAAGATTTGTGAGAAACTTGAACAAGAAGTTGTCTCACTAAGGAAGAGCTTAAGAAACTCTCTGGCACCAAAAGACTCTTAACACATCTTGGATGCATGGGTGAAACTTCATACAAAGAAGATGCAAATACCAACAAGCAAAGTTGAAGAAAGAGCTACACAGACAAATTGATGAGAAGTGGACCGTGATACCGTGAAAGAAGGAATGATTACAAAAGAGATGAATATCCAAGAAGACCTCCCACCCTCAGAAATCAAAGAAGCTCCAATCACATGAAGGAAACTACGTAAGAATAGATCATGAACCCAGATGGACTACATCACAAAGAAGCCCACTTACTCCAAGGCATCAAATTTCTTCTTGGTCATTGTTATATCTTGCAAAATTTTGGACATAAGGCAATTAATTGCGATTCAACTGAAGAGGAACAACACAAGAAACATGAATGGTGTAAACAGAGATATGGAAATAATCGGATTTGTCAACATAAGTTATAATTCATTTCCACCCGCTGATGGACAAAAATATTGTGGCGCTAAAAATGCAATTATCTTACCGCTAAAGCATGAAATTGCAGATATATATGAATGAAGATGTGCCTATACCAACAACAATGCGATGGAGAAGGGAAAGAGATTCCAAACAATGAAGATTGTCGACACATTGATCAGCTGAAAATGTAAAAGAAGAAGATGAATGGTACATAGACAGTGGATGTTCTTTCACACATGACTGGGATCAAGACAAATTCATCAATCCTTAAGAGAAAGGGTGGTACTGTTGCATTTGGAGATGACTCATCCACAAAAATACTTGGAGGTGCGTAGTAGAGCTTGGAATAAAAAATGTAAAAGCAAAGAATGTTCTATTGGTTGAAGACTTGAATCATAATCTACTCGTTAGTAAATGTGTGATCAAGGAAACAAAATTTTCTTTGACTAAAAAAAATGTGAGACAAGGAAAGAAGGATCAAGAAGATTGGTTGCAACTACAACAAGAAGACCAACAATACAAACATCCCAGACATTAAGAAGAGAGAGAAGACGTAAGCCACACAAAAAGGATTCTAAGGAAGAAAACTATCCAAAGACCAAAAAATAAGGATGACATATTATTGAGTGCCACACATGTTTAGGGGAGCAACCCCAAAGAAGAAGGTTACCTTTTTCCATTAAACTGAGGAGGAGAAGCCATACCCTTTCCATTTATGTCAAAGGTGGAGATAAATTGGGATCATGATGATAGGAAGCATGAGTGTTTCCATCAATGACAAGGAGATTGTTGGAAGATTGATTGTTGTCATTGATGTCAACCCTAGTCATGTGGTTTTGGACCACAAGATTGATAAAGGTATTTGGATTACGAAGGAAAATGCACATGCATATACAACACCCATGAATGGATAGTATACATCATGCTTTTTCCTATGGTATGTGGCACATCACATGGATCCTCATGGTTGAGGAGAAATGAATTTTGAAGATGACAAAGTGAATTGAAAGGAAGTACATAGAATTCCTCGAAAATAATTCAAAGAAAATAATTACAAATAAGAAAGCGTCGTCGGCCCTAATGTTAAAAGTAGCGACATAAATGGTATAAATAAATATCATTATGCATTCATTTGATACAAGCCTAATTTCATAGGGAAGAAGAAGCAAAAGAAGGTCGGATTTCAAGGGAGGATCAAGTCTTTGGTGATGCGTTCTAAGGTATGTTATTTTCAGGTCATCTTACCATTTTGCTATAACTTTTTTTCTAGAACGCATTCAATGGTGAAATCGCTATGGTATTGAGAATTACATCAAGGTACCTCTGATATAAATTTTAAATTTTGGATTCAGCTTATAATTATGGAGATACACTCTATGGAATATAGGGTTTGTGACCAATCCCTAAAACTAGTCAATAAACATGTGTTCTGGGTACAATAGTCATATCGTTTTCATACAGATTCCAAATGCAAGGGGACCAATTCCATTGGAAAGAGTATGGATTGTAGTTTTTGTGTGAGTTTCAGAATCGCATGTTAAATATTGAGCTCGGGCAATGTTGTACAAGTTGGGTCTCGAATGCACTGTGACTAAATAAAGTCTACCATTCTTTTCTATAACCTCCTTTGGGGAGGATTCAAGGAGTGAAAATTAAAGGAGTTTCAGAGAATGCATGAGTAACATTATCCATAGGATCATAGTACTCCAAGAATTGGATAATTTCATAAATTGAAGTAGTCCTTTAAAGCATTATCGTTCTATGTGATGATTGGTTGATGGTGATGATTCTAATGTAAAGTTTTATTATCTCTCATATATTCTTGGGTGGAAGGAAGGGAAATGATAGAGAGTTCAAATATCTCGGATATTTGAGGATTGTATCATCCTCTTGGAGTTTTATCCTCCCTTTACATTTTGAAGTTAGCTAAATTTGGAAGTCATTACTTCCCTTGAACAAAAACTATTGATTATTTCTCATATATTGTGCATGGTGTATTATGGTGTATTGGTGTAACTCTTATACTATTGTTCATTGCTCATTGGATATAATTGAATGGTTTAAGTATAATTTGAAAAAGGTTTTAAATTGTACTGGATACTGATTCACCCCCCTCTCAGTATCAACACATCGACCGTCCAATCCAACAACGAGACATGATCCTAGTTTAACACATAGGCTAGAGGGGAGTTCAACGTTCGGTGCTTAATTCCCCTTTTACTTTCTACATGCATTTCCTCTAGGGTCCCAAATTCCTGAATTCCCAAAGGAGCCCAAAATCTCTCCACATGGCTCTGGTCTTCAGGCCTTTAAGCTAAAATATGACATTGCACCCCAAATCTCCGGAGTCTTGAAGTCTCTGACTCCCAAAGGGTCCACCCTTACACTTGGTGGTGCATTAAACGTAGAGGTAAGGACAGGTGGGTCCCTATTACTCCACCTACCAATAGGCCAAGTGGATAGGTGCCAAGGGAATGACACGTGCAAGGTAGATACAACACATGCCCCGTTACTGGGTGACACATGTCACATTATAATTGGTAAATATGTTCTACAAAAAGTATGAATCAAGTTGACACATGGCACATCAATCGTGGGTCCATGTCACCCTGGGTGGAATAAACGTGCCACATCACTATGGACTAATATCCTTCTGACGCCCTTAGATCTCATGGTCGATATGAATCCATGTAGATCCACTTATCTATGGCTTCCATTACTTTATAACTTCGAAATTCAAGGAATCTACGGTGCGACTTCCTCCTTGCTCCCAGAGTGGTCAACATCAGGCTCACCATGGTCTAGATCTGACAGTCATGGGAGATCCATATTCATCCTCAGATATATGGCTATTATCACTTATAGAATTCGACGTTCAGGTGTTCCACTCGCTTACCACCCCCTTTCTCCCATAGTGGTCAACTCTAGACTGACCTTAGCATAAATCCAATGGCCAGGGAAAATCTCGAAGGGGCACTAGGTCTACAGTACTCGTTACTTTGCAACTCCATCCTTCGGCGATTTTAGAGTTGTGGCCACTCCGCTCTCCCGAAGTACCATACATGAGTCTCTCCACTAGTTGATCAGACTCTTAAGAGGGGTTCTCAATGGACTCCCTAGATCCACGGATCACATCAATTCATAACTCCGGTGTTCAGGGAGTTTGGTGCTACAACAATTCTGTTCTCCTGAAGTAGTCAATGTCGAACTTACCTCGGCTTAGATCCAACGTTCAGGGGGACTCTCAAATACCCTCGGTTCTATGGATCAAGGTTTCACAGTGGGATAGGTCTATCTTCCATGGTTAGGGAAACCGCTAGACATTAGTCAACCTCATGGGTAAATGTGACAACAAGTTTCCTTCGGCCGCTTTGAAAGTGGTAAGGCCATAACACCTCAGAGCTCCAGACTCCTGGAGTTTCGAAGCCAGAAAGGCTTCACTCCTTTCAGGCCTAGTGCAAGGTTCCCAAACCTTGGTCATATGGGTCCTCTGATAATTCTCATGGGTTACACACTTAAATCTTATCCGTGAATTCGTTAAGGCCCTGGGTGTGAGCCCTCAGTCACATGGGTGAAGGGCCTAAAGGAGGCACCCTCCTTCCACTGAGTTTCATCTTAGTATTCCCATGAAGGTAGATATGAGAGGTCGACATAACTTAATCACACCAGTCAAACCTACCCTGAATCACTTGCAAACTTATGTCCCATAACTCTCTAGATACTAAGCTAGCAAAAAAAGAAGACCATACAAAAGCATGGGTTCAAAGAGAGATAATAAACATTCCCACCTTAATCATTCAATCCAAAACTTAGTTATAAACATGTATATTCAATCACCATTTCAATTCCAGTACACAAAATTTTTAAAATACTTATCAGAAATGAGAATCATGGAGTGACTGATGAAGGGGGTGCCTATCTCCACCCAACCATAGGCACAACCACTCCTGAACGGATTTACCACTGACCAACCCTATATAGACCATTATTCTCTAAGAGAGACTCTTTCTTCTTACTCAATGATAGTTAGGGATGGAGGTTATTGTCCTCCTCCCTCAAAAACTTAGCAAACAGTTTTCTTTGTACCAAGCAAGGGGGTCTGTATCAAGTACTTTCAGAGTCACTCATCAGCCCCGCTTATCATCTTGGAATGAAAATGATGCCAACAACTTATTGCACCCAGAAAAAGCTTGTTTTTTAGTTCTCCTTTGAACCCGAGAGTCACAAGTGATCCTCCCTCTTTCGGAGATTGGTCTCTCGACTCTGCTTCCTCGCAAATCTGCCTCTACCCATGAATCATCTATTTTCTTTCCTTCCTCAACAAGATTGCATGGGTCTGAATCCCCAGCTCGTGGTCAGGTCTGGAAGCCTTAAAAATGGGTACCCTGTGTTATAAAAACAAGACCGTGGAGAAATAAAATAAAACAAATGCGGAAACAAAACACAGAAGATACATAATACAATAGAGACACAGATTTACATGGTTCACCCAGTGTGGGCTACGTCCACCAGATAAATTGCCAGGTCCTTCCTTTATTATTATCCAGCATATGAAGGGATACAACCTACAACAAACCCGTTGTAACTTCCTCTTCTTTATCTCACAGTCTCCTATCTCAGAATACAATATTCACCATCAACCATAGCTGCAATACATTTCCCTCATAAAAGAGGGTTGCCTTGTAGGGGAAAAACCCTAACATAATTTCTACCATTAGATATGAAACTTTATAATGAACGGTCCAAATTTACAATGAAATTACAATATACATTTACAAGACAATTTGCAGAGTGGGTACCCCTCCTCTGCACTCCCCCGCGTGGAAGAGTGTACATACTTTTGGGCTGTAAATACTTCATGGGGTATAAACATGGCTGAAAGTAAAATACCTCTGAATCAGGAAGATAATCAGGCTCCACAACCAACAATCTCCCACTTGGAGACTGATCTCAACAACTCCATCGCTGTTGTATATGTTGGACTCTGAACCTTCTTGGACCTGGAAAATTTCTCATCTTCATCTTCATTCTTGAATACCAGCTGAAGCTGAGCAGGAACTCAGTTTCTCTCTGGTTACTCCCTTTGTTAACATGTCTGCAGGATTCTGGCTAGTGTGTATCTTTTCCAACTTCAAATGTCCATCTTCCAAGGCTAATCATATGAATTGGTACCTCAACTGTATATGCTTAGTCTTCCAATGGAAGGCTGAGTTCTTTGCAAGATGAATGGCACTCTCACTCTCACAGTACAACCTGTTATTCTCTCTCTTCTTTCCTAATTCCTCCATAAACCTCTATAACCAAATCATCTCTTTACTAGCCTTTGTAGTAGCAACATACTTTGTCTTTGTTGTTGAAAGTGCAACAACCTTTTGCAGTTTCGAAATCCCACCTATAGTAAAAACATACCCTGTGGTACTCCTCCTGCTATCTTTATCACCTGACATATCTGAATCAACATATCCCTGTAGAAAAGTGTCTCAACCTCCAAAACATAATGCATGAGTAGTAGTACCTCTCAAATACCTGAGAATCCACTTTACTACCTCCCAATGTTATTTACCTGGATTGTTCATATACCTGCTCACAACTCCCGTTGCATGTGCAATATTTGGTCTTGTGCAAACCATTGCATACATCAAGATGCAAACTGTTGATGAATAAGGGACCCTGGACATGTATTCTATCTCCTCCTGTGTCTTGGGACACATTTCCTTAGTTAATTTGAAATGGTTGGCCAAAGGTGTACTAACTGGTTTTGCATTCTGCATTCTAAACTTCTCCAACACCTTCTCTCTGTACTCACCCTGAGACAATGTCAGTTTGCAATTTTTCCTGTCTCTTGTTATTCTCATACCAAGTATTTTCTTTGCAGCACCCAAATCCTTCATCGCAAATGAATTGGCTAATTTCTTCTTGAGCACATTTATATCCTGCATATTAGACCCTGTAACAAGCATGTCATCTACATACAATAGCAAGATAATAAAGCTTCCACTTTCTAGCTTTTTAAAATAAACACAGTGATCAGAATGGCATCTACTATAACCCTGTTATGTCATAAACCTATCAAACTTCAGATACCACTACCTTGGAGATTTATTTAGGCCATATAATCTCTTCTTCAACCTACATACCAAATTATCCTTCCCTTTGACCTCATACCCCTGTGGCTATTGCATATAAATATCTTCCTACAAATCCCCATGGAGAAGTGTTGTTTTTACATCTAGTTGTTCAAGATGCAAATCTTCTACTGCCACAAGACTTAAAATAGTTCTAATTGAAGTCATTTTAACAACAGGAGAAAATATTTCAACAAAATCTATACCTTTCTTTTGTGAAAACCCCTTTACAACAAGTCTAGCCTTGTACCATTTTTCTCCTCCATCTTCTTCCTCCAACTCGTAAACCTATTTATTCTGCAATGCTCTTTTTCTTGTAGGAAACTAAACCAAGTCCCATGTATGGTTATTTACCAAGGAATCCATTTCCTCTTTCATTCCTTGCTCCCACTTCCTTTTGGTGTCTACCTGCATTGCCTCTTCATAACATTCTAGTTCACCAAAATCAGTCAACAATAAATAATACAACAAAGGAGAGTATCGTTCAAGGGGTATACTTAACCTGGTAGATTTTCTAACAACACTTGCAGGTGTTTCAGGTACCTGTTGCTCCTTTTGTTGTACATTTTGATTTTCTGGTTCCTTTGGAATTTCTATTTCAGTGATCTCATCAAGCACTATGTAGTCTTGTTTTTCTTCTTCCTGTTTCTTTCCCTGCAACTGATCTTTGTACATGACCTTCTCATTGAATATGACATCTCTACTCCTAATTATTTTGTTATTTTCATAATCCCATAAGCGATAACCAAAATCATT
>SNQJ01S0068732.1:28939-44137 GCA_010110895.2 Picea sitchensis | reverse complement strand
TGTGTATTCTTGTTTTTCTTCTTCCTGTTGCTTTCCCTGCAACTGATCTTTGTACATGACCTTCTCATTGAATATGACATCTCTACTCCTAATTATTTTGTTATTTTCATAATCCCATAAGCGATAACCAAAATCATTAACACTGTATCCAATAAAGGTACACTTCTTGGATTTAGACTCAAGCTTTGTTCTATTTTCTTTATCAATATGGACAAATGCTTCACAACCAAAGTTTTCAAAAAATAATAGTTTACCTTTTTTCTTGTCCATTAAGTAAACAACAGTATCTATAGCATCTGTGACGCATACCGCCACCCAGGGCACGTCCGCTCCACCAGGAACTTCTCTTTCCTTGGCCCGAAGAGCTGAACCGCTCTTCAAATCCCTTATCGCGACTTTTCTGCACCCACAACAGTTTCCTTTATGATCTCCCTTTCAAAATTGGGAAAATTGGACCTCGTGCGATAGCAAGTCCTACAACCACCGGATCGGGTCTTACCAATCCCCGAACCCCGATGAGCATCCACCCATGTGTTTCTTACTTTTATCGGGAATTTTCCCGATTGGGAAATCGGTACTCACGCTATTGTGAGTCACTGCTCCCATGAATCCCTAACTCTCGATCTCCCATGGTACCTCCATGCACCTTAGCTCCCTCCGGCTGACCTTTCTCACATGTGACTCGTCGGTCCACAAGACCACAGTCCTTTCCCCTATCGGAATTTCGGGCTTTGCGGAGTTGTAATGTGTGGAACTCATGCCCTTGGAATTCCCGATCCTCCAATCCCCGATGCCACCTGGCGTTGGCCCACTGCAAGACTCAACCTTCTAAAACCTGTCCTCCACTATGGCGCTTTTAACCCTGTCGGGAAATCGTGTATTGGAATATCATGATTTCTAATGCATCGATTCTGTTGTATGTGGAAACCCCGAAATGCCGAACCTCGACTCTTCTAGATCCGTGGACACGCCTCCCTCAGATCGAACGGATCCGACTGTATCAAGAAATCGCGGATCACGATTTCCTTAGGCAAGAGTTTCACGTCTCTGGAAACTCTGATATTCTGAACTCCGAATACCCAGGATCTCTCTCCACGTTCCCCTGCAGAGATCAATGGCTCTGATCCTATCAGGAAATTGTCGATCGTGATTCCTTCCTAAGAGATTTTCTTGCCTTTGGAAATGCCAATGCTCCAAACGTCGATTCGTCAGGATCTCCTGCCACGTGTTCTCACCGATGGACGGTCCAAAACGTATGTTGAGAAATCACGGATCGCGATTCCAACCTGCAAGCGTCCTATGTCTCCGGAAACCCCAAAATGATGAACTCCGACTCGCTCTGGATTACTGACACGTGTCTCGTCTGAGATCTATGGCTAAGATCCTTTCTCGGGACTTCGGGACTTATGAAGTCTCGATTCTCTACCTTGTGAAACCCCGATGACGCCAATATCCCAATGACTCCTTCGAGACTCCTCCTATGTTCATTGGGCTTAAACCCTATGCAAATTTCCCGAGATCTAATGGTTGACGGGAATTCGTTGTTGGCCTTGGCAAACCCTGACCGTCGATTCTTCTCCTTGAAGATTTCTTGTAAATGGTTAAGTGTTCCTTCCAGAACCCACTTTCCAACACCTACGTTTGTGACTTCTGCTCGAGTCTTCCTCGACCCAAACCTCCAGTGTTCTCTTTCAATGATACCACGAAGGTGCTATACCTCCTGATCTTTTCCACTCTGATTCCTTCAGAGGAATTTTGTGCGTACTACTTGCAGCAACCCTGTAAACACTTGTAGTGTTCGAACTTCTTCGACTCTGTGCAACTCCTGCAGCAGCAGTCTTTGACTTCCCTTGCTCAGATTTTCAACTGAGACTTCTTCTTCAGCCTACGCACTCCTTGCACGGCTTCAAAAACCCACTTCCACTTCTAGGTGAATGAGAACAAAAGTTAAACTACCGAGCCTTCATCAACGCACTTCTTGCAGATGAATTCAACTACACACTTTGCAGGAATCTCCCAGCTCAGATAGAGAAAAAATTGAAGCTCATTCTCTCTCCCTTTCATAATTCAGTTTGGAACATGAAATCATATGCACATCATATGCAAAGCAAATGCATAACCAGAAAACAAACATTCATGAGCATATCAATACATAGAGAAACAACACAAACCATGTGCTTGAATCAAAGCTTCCTTCTATTAATTCAACTGCCTGTACATGGGTGTTCTTCATACAATTCTCTACTTTCTCTTCTCCTCTTCCTGAATGCTTGATTATCTTACAATGATACAATGAGGGTGTCTATATCTGTTTTCCCTCTCAGACTCTAAACTATCACATCTAGACTTAAAATCTATCTACCAGCATTAAATCTATTAAATGTAGACTATCTACTTCAGACAAGAGCGTATGGCTCGAGGTTTGATACAACATACAAAGGTGCTCTCTCATAAATGCATCATTTATACATTGGTGCATCATCTTGAATGAGAATTCAAAAGTTTCGGTTGGCCTTGTCCAGTTGTTCATTGTCTTCCATGTTGGCTCGCTTGTCATGGGCGATGCTCCTGCAACGTATACTCCTTGGCTTGAAAACTTTCATGGGCTCCTATCCATGAGCTCTTGCATGGTCTGTCCATGCTTTTGAATCTCTACTTTAGTCTCCTAGCTGGCATCTTCCACTGGATGGCCCTTCCATTTGACCAGATACTCAAAGTATTTCTTCCGCCTGGTCCTTTTGTTGACTTTCTTGTCTAGTATACTCTCCATCTGTGGCTTCTTTGCAATTGGCATCTTCTTCTGCCACTGGATTTATGGCCATTCATCACTCCCAGATCCTGCTTCCTCAGCCTTATATGGATATAAATCTGAGACATTGAACGTCAGAGATATTCCGATCTCATCCGACAACTCAATTTCATAAGCATTTTCTCCCAATTTCTTTAGGACTCTACATGGCCCAATTTTCTTCATTTTCAGCTTGTTGTATGTTCCCCTTGGGAACCTTTCCTTCCTCAAATGTGCTAGAACTAGATCACCAACTTTGAACTGAAGTTGTCTCTAATGTTGATCTGCTCTGCACTTATATTCCTGATTTGTTTCCAGTAATCGCTCCTTCACCCTGCTGTGAAGTTCTTCCATCGCCTCTACGAATTCTTCAGTGCTTGCGCTCTTAGTCATTATCTTCTTCGAGTCCCTCAGTTCAGACACTCCTCTTGGCTACCTGCCGTATACAATCTCAAATGGAATTTTTCCTGTGCTTCTGTTCACTGAGTCATTGTATGCAAACTCTGCCTGTGGCAGCACATTGTCCCAACTGTTGTGGTGCTCTGTCACCAAGCTTCTGAGTAAATCTCCCAGACTTCTATTTACCACCTCTGTTTTCCCATCCATCTGAGGATGATAAGCAGAACTAAACATCAAGTTAGTTCCCATATTCTTCCAGAGTGTCCTCCAGAAATGTCCAATGAATTTCGTATCCCTGTCCGATACTATGCTTCTGGGTAAACCTCCTTGAAAAACAAATTTGCGATGTGAGTCGCATCGCTGGTCTTCTGGCATGGGATAAAATGTGCCATTTTAGAAAACCTGTCAACCACCACAAAGATCGAATCATGTCCTCTTTGCGTCCTAGGAAATCCCAATACGAAATCCATGTTGATTTCATCCCACGGCCTCTCGGGTATGGGTAATAATTGATAGAATCCCGCATTCTGCTTCCTGTCCTTTGAATGTTGGAAAATCCTACATCTGTCAACAAACTTCTTGACATTTGTTTGCATCCTCGGCCAAAAGTATGCTTCACTCAGCTTTGCAAATGTCTTGTCATGGCCAAAATGCCCTGCCAAGCCTCCACTGTGTTTTTCTTTTAATAGATTCTCCCTCATGGAGAAATTTGGAATACACAGTTGATTGCCTCTGAACAACAATCCATTTTGGATCATGTAATCCATCCATGGGCTTCTGTCTCTGAGAACTTGATTCTCAGCTGCTTCATATGCCTCTACAAAATCTGCATCACCTGCATACATGTCCTTAAGATTTTCAAAACCCAATGTTTTGACTCGCAACTCCTGCAGCAACAAACACTTCCTACTCAAAGCATCAACCACTTTCTTAGCAGTACCTGAAATGTGTTTAATTAAAAATGTAAAATTCTGCATATACTCTACCCATTTAGCATGTTTCTGATTCAACTTCTCCTGTTGAGTCACAAACTATAATGCATGATTATCACTATACAAAACAAATTATTTTGGGACCAAGTAATGCCTCCACTTCTTCAATGCCTGTATGATAGCATAAAATTCTTTGTCATACGTGGAGTACTTCACCTTTGCCTCATATAGCTTCTCATTGAAATATGCAATAGGTCTATCCTCCTGGCTCAAGACCGCTCCTATGGCAAAGCCACTTGCATCACATTTCACCTGGAACACTTTCGTAAAATCCGACAACACCAAAACCGGTTGTTCCATAATCTTTCGTTTCAACAGATTGAAACTCTTCTCTACCTCTTCAGTCCAATGAAAAGATTTATGTCTTTTCTTGACAATATCCATCATTGTTGCGCTAATCCCACTGAAATTCCTGATGAATTTTTAGTAGAAACTAGCCAGTCCATGAAAAATTCTCACCTCGAAAATATTTCTCGGTGATGGCCAATTTTTAATTACCTCCACTTTACTTGGATCCATCTTCAATTCATTTACCGATATGACAAATCCCAAGTAAATGAGTTTTGTCTTCATAAATGAAGATTTCCTCATGTTGATCAACAACTTCTCTTGCTGTAGCTTCCTCATTACTGTAGCTAAATGCTTCATATGCTCTTCTTTTGTTTTACTGAAAATCAATATGTCATCTAGATAAACAATGACAAACTTACCAATGAATTCCTTCAGCACTTCATTCATTAACCTCATGAAAGTACTGGGTGCATTTGTCAAGCCAAACGGCATGACTAGCCATTCATACAACCCTTCGTTTGTTTTGAACGCCGTCTTCCATTCATTGCCTTCACTCATGCGAATCTGATGGTATATGCTTTTCAAATCAACTTTTGAAAAAAAATTGGCTCCACTTAAACAGTCCATCAAGTCATCCATCTGTGGCAATGGAAACCTGTACCTGATGGTTATCTTGTTAATGGCTCTGGAATCAGTGCACATTCTCCAACCCCCATCTTTCTTTGGACTCAATACCATTGGAACGGCACACAGACTTAAACTTTCCTTGATCAGTCCGTTATCCAATAGTTCCTGCACCTGCCTTTTAACTTCTTCGTTCTCCTGCGGCGTCAATCTGTATGCAGCTTTATTCGGCAAACTGGCTCCAGGTATGAGGTCTATATGATGACTCACACTCCTCATCGGTGGCAACGAATGAGGTAATTCGTCTACCACAATGTCAGCGAACTCTTCTAGCAGTTCCTGAATTTCTTCCGACAAATCATCCACTCTTGTGCTGGTCAAAACAACTTTTGGTTTCCTGACCACAAAGAATTGTGGATCTTCCTTCTTCTTTACTTCCGCCGGAAGTTCCTTCCCACTCATGAGAAGTATAGTATTTCTCATTTCTGGTTTTACTTCCTTTTCTTTAATTGGAAGTAGCATATGTGTTCTCCCATTCTTCTCCAAAGTATACGTATTCATCTTCCCATCATGAATTACGTTCCTGTCATATTGCCATGTTCTGGCTAGCAATAAATGACATACATCCATAGGAATAACATCACAGAGTATTTTATCATTATATCCTCCTATCTTGATGTCAACTAAACATTGTTTGGTGACACTTACCTGATGTCCCTTCTATAGCCATGAGACTTTGTATGGACTCGGGTGATCAGTTGTCTCCAGCTCTAGTTTCTCCACCATCTCAGTTGAAATGAGATTGTCTGTGCTTCCACTATCCATGATAACCTTGCACTTCCTATATTTGGTCTTGCATGTGGTTCTGAACAGTCTATTTCTTTGAGCTGTGTCCTCCACCTCCTTCTCGGGTGTTAAGAGAACCTTACGCATCATCAGTGACCTTCTGTCTTCTGCATCTTCTGCTTCAGCATTTCACCTCTGTGCCTCGACGATGTGAGCTTCTCCTCCATCCTTCTTCCTATCTAGACAGTCAAATACCTTGTGTCCATTCTTTCCACATGTGTAGCATGTGATGACTCCACCTCTGCCTCTTCCTCTACCTCTGGTACGAGGAAAGGTGTTATTATTAGCGTATCCTCCACCCTGTTCTGTCTGCTGCCTTCGTTGTTCAGTTTGATGACCTCGCTGTGAACTTCCACCTCTTTCTGTTCTAGTCTGAGGCTTTTTCCGGTAGTCCTTGGATTTCTGGAACCTATCTTGAGAAACTGACTTACCTCTTGATTGGTTCCTACCTCGGTCTCGCTGTGTTGGCTTACGGCTTAGCTTTTCCTCAGCTTTCAACGCCATCTGATACGCATCCTCCACCGTTCTGATGGTTTTCATACTCATCTCATCCTGGATATCGTATCTCAAGCCATTCATATACCTGACAACTTTTTCATCATCGCTCTCCCGATGAACTGCTCTGATGTTGAGCTTGTAGAATTCCTCAGTATACTCCTTTACTGTCATCAGCTTCTGTCTCAGGTTCTGCGTCCTCCTAAACAGTGTGATTTGATAATCCCTCGGGATGAATTTTGCCTTCATCTTCACAATCATTCGATCCCAGCTTTTGATCTTTTGCTTTCCTTTGGAACATCTATCTTCTTGAAGCTCGTCCCACCATAATGCTGCGTGTCTTTTCAATCGGGTGACAACATGCCTAACCTTCTTATCCTCTTCGATATCCTCATAATCGAAGTAGGTCTCAAGAGCTCGAATCCAATCCAGTAGCTCTTCTACATCCAAATTCCCTTCATAAGTTGGAATGTCCATCTTTGTTTTTGAACTCATCCGGGCGATAGCTTTGATCAATCGCTCATTAGTTTCATCTTCGGCTGCAACTTCTCCTTGTTGTTCAACTTCAACTTCGCCTTCGGAGTCGCTTAGATTTCCAGCACTAGCTGTGCGTCTCTGCGCTGCTTCCATATCTTATAATCTCGCTCGGAGATCACATATATGCCTTTCCATTTCTGGCACCTGTGCTTGTCTCCCTCTGCCTCTCTGGTTTCCCCTATCCTCTGGATCAGGTGATTGTCTTTTTCTCCTCGGAAGCATGGTGAATTCTTCTTTTCTTCTCTGCTATAGAAAACAGAGAAGTGTTCTCGCTCTGATACCACTTTGACGTGTATCAGAGTGCTTCTTCTCTTCTTCACTCCTCTTGCCTGAAATATACAGACAATAAATCAGCTTTGATACCACTTTGACGCAGACCACCACCCAGGGCACGTCCGCTCCACTAGGACCTTCTCTTTCCTTGGCCCGAAGAGCCGAACCGCTCTTCAAATCCCTTATCGGGACTTTTTTTCACCCACATAAATTTCCTTTATGATCTCCCTTTCAAAATCGGGTAAATCGGACCTCGTGCGATCGCAAGTCCTACAGCCACCGGATCGGGTCTTACCAATCCCCGAACCCCGATGAGCATCCACCCATGTGTTTCTTACTTTTATCAGGAATTTTCCCGATCGGGAAATCGACACTCATGTTGTCATGAGTCACTGCTCCCACGAATTCCTGACTCCCGATCTCCAATGGTACCTCCGTGCACCTTAGCTCCCTCTAGCTGACCTTTCTCACATGTGACCCGTTTGTCCACAAGACCACAGTCCTTTCCCCTATAGGAATTTCGGTCTTCGCGGAGTTGTAATGTGTGGAACTCATGCCCTTGGAATTCCTGATCCTCCAATCCCCGATGCCACCTGGCATTGGCCCACTCCAAGATTCAACCTTCCGACACTTGTCCTCCACTATGGCACTTTTAACCCTGTCGGGAAATCGCGTATCGGAATATCGTGATTTCTAATATATCGATTCCGTTGTATGTGGAAACCCCAAAATGTTGAACCCCGACTCTTCTAGATCCATGGACACGCATCCCTCAGATCGAACGGCTCCGACTGTATCGGGAAATCGTAGATCATGATTTCCTTAGGTGAGAGTTTCACGTCTCCGGAAACTCCGATATTCCGAACTCTGAATACCCAGGATCTCTCTCCACGTGCCCCTGCAGAGATCAACGGCTTTGATCTTATCGGGAAATCGCCGATCGCGATTCCTTCCTGCGAGAGTTTCTTGCCTTTGGAAATGCCGATGCTCCAAACGCTCATTTGTCAGGATCTCCTGCCACGTGTCGTCGCCGATGGATGGTCCAAAACGTCTGTCGGGAAATCACGGATCGCGATTCCAATCTGCAAGCATCCTATGTCTCCGAAAACCCTGAAATGTCAAACTCCGACTCGCTCTGGATTACTGACACGTGTCTCGTCTGAGATCTACGACTGAGATCCTTTCTCGGGACTTAGGGACTTATGAGGTCTCGATTCTCTGCCTTGTGAAACCCCGATGATGCCAATATCTCGATGACTCCTTAGGGACTCCTCCTCTGTTCGTTGGGCTTAAACCCTACGCAACTTTCCTGAGATCTAACGGCTGATGGGAATTCATTATTGGCCTTGGCAAACCCTAACCATCGATTCTTCTCCTCGAAGATTTCTTGGAAATGGTTAAGTGTTCCTTCCAGAACCCACTTTCCAATGCCTACGCTTGCGACTTCTGCTCGAGTCTTCCTCGACACAAACCTCCAGTGTTCTCTTTCAATGATACCACGAAGGTGCTATACCTCCTGAGCTTTTCCACTCTGATTCCTTCAGAGGAATTTTGTGTGCACTCCTTGCAGCAACCCTGTAAACACTTGTAGTGTTCGAACTTCTTCGACTCTGTGTAACTCCTGTAATAGCAGTCTTTGACTTCCCTTGCTCAGATTTTCAACTAAGACTTCTTCTTCAGCCTACGCACTCCTTGCACAGCTTCAACAACCCACTTCCACTTCTGGGTGAATGAGAACAAAATTTAAACTACTGAGCCTTCATCAACGCACTCCTTGCGGATGAATTCAACTGCACACTTTGCAGGAATCTCCCAGCTCAGATAGAGAAACAATTGAAGCTCATTCTCTCTTTCTTTCAGAATTCAGTTTGGAACATGAAATCATATGCACAGCATATAAAAAGCAAATGCATAACCAGAAAACAAACATTCATGAGCATATCAATACACACAGAGAAACAACACAAACCATGTTCTTGAATCAAAGCTTCCTTCTATTAATTCAACTGCCTGTACATGGGTGTTCTTCATACAATTCTCTACTTTCTCTTCTGCTCTTCCTAAATGCTTGATTATATTACAATGATACAATGAGGGTGTCTATATCCGTTTTCCCTCTCAGACTCTAAACTATCACATCTAGACTTAAAATCTATCTACCAGCATTAAATCTATTAAATGTCGACTATCTACTTCAGACAAGAGCGTATGGCTCGAGGTCTGATACAACATACAAAGGAGCTCTCTCATAAATGCATCATTTATACATTGTCGCATCATCTTGAATGAGAATTCAAAAGTTTCGGCTGGCCTTATCCAGTTGTTCATTGTCTTCTATGCTGGCTCGCTTGTCATGGGCGATGCTCCTGCATCAATCTGCCCATAACTATAAGGGAAAACCAGCATGCAATCTCATACTCCTTGCACACTCCATGATTGTCCTGTTCATCCTTTCTGACACACCATTTTCTTGTGGTGTTCTTGGAACTGTCTTCTCTCTATGAATCCAATGGTATGAACAGTAATCATTTAACTCCTTGCTGCAATATTCACCTCCATTATCTAATCTGAGACACTTCAACTTTTTTCTGTCTCATTCTCAACCATAGATTTCCATATATTAAAAGTATCAAAAACATCAGATTTTTGTCGAATGCAATAAACCCAAGTTTTTCTAGTTGCATCATCAATAAAAGTAATATAATAATGAGAGCCACCANACAGAAGTCCAAATCAATTTGTTTAAGATCTGGAAACAAATTTCTTTTGTAAAGTATCTACATCCCCTTCTCACTCATGTTTCCAAGCCTATGATGCCACAGTGTTGTATCCACTCCTGTAGAAGCTAAAGATATAGAAGAGTCAATATTACCAGTACATAAATACAATGTACCTACCTTCTCTCCTTTCGCTATCACCAATGATCCTTTGATGACCTTCCATGTCTTATCTGTAAATATGGATATACAACCTTCACTTACCAATTGCCCTGTTGAAATTAGATTTTTCCTTAAATTTGGAACATGTCTTACCTCTTTCAACAACCAATTTTGCATGGTGCATTGTCACCCAAATGAACCTGTCCAAAATCACCTTGAACATAATCTAGAAAATGTTTCCTATGGGGTGTGGCATGAAATGAAGCCTCTGAATATGCTACCCGACTCATAAATATTATCTACAAAAAGAATCAAAGCATCTTGTAACACATCACCTGTTACATTTGCTTCATGATTTCTCTCTTGTTGTCTATCTCTTTGTTTCTTTGGAGCTCTGCATTCTTTCTTCAGATGTCCTTTCTTCCCACAATTCTAGCACTCTATCTTTCAAAGTCTGAATTTGGATTTTCCCTTCCTAGAATTCCCACGGTTCCCAAAACCCTTTCCTCTATCCTTTTGTCTTCCCCTGTTCTCCATGTTCAACACATTTCCTGATGTCTCACCTGTGATTTTCCGTCGCATTTCCTCACTAAGAATAACACCAACAACATCATCAAATTTTAAAGTATTTGAACCAGAGAGAGAGTTACTTCCATCCATGACCAAGCCGTTCTAGATTTATGGCAATGAGCATAGATTAGAAGAGCCCTTACCTCATCATCAAAGTCCACTTTTACAGAACTTAGTTGATTAGTAACCGTATTAAAATCATTTAAATGATCTGCAATAGTCCCACCTTCTGACATATTCATATTAAATAATATCTTCATTAGAAATACTATATTGGACGACGAGGGTTTTTCATACAGTTTGGCCAATGCGTCCATCCAACCCTTCGTTGTCTTTTCTTTGGAAATATTGAAAGCCACCAATGTTGCCAAGCTCAAATGTATCGTTCCTAGAGCCTTTCTATCAAGAATCTTCCATTCTTCATCCTTCGTAGCCGTCATCTTTTTTTATATTCCGCCCAATGGTAGGAATAGATCCTTCTGATATAAATAGTCTTCCATCTACATCTTCCATAACTAGTAGTTTTGGCCGTTAAATTTCTTGACCCTAAACTTTCCATCTTCTAGCATTTCTCCCACTCAAACTAGGAACCCTCTTTTCTTGCGAGTTACCTTTCACTCTGATACCAGTTGTTAGACAAACAAGACCGTGGAGCAATAAAATAAAATAAATGCAGAAACAAAACACAGAAGATACACAATACAATAGAGACACAGATTTACATGGTTCACCTAGTGTAGGCTACGTCCACCAGAGAAATTTCCAGGTCCTTCCTTTATTATTATCCATCATATGAAGAGATACAACCTACAACAAACCCATTGTAACTTCCTCTTCTTTCTCTCACAGTCTCCTATCTCAGAATACAATATTCACCATGAACCATAGCCACAATAAATTTCCCTCATAAAAGAGGGTCGCCTTCAAGGGAAAAAACCCTAACATAATTTCTACCATTAGATCTGCGACCTTATAATGAACGGTCCAAATTTACAATGAAATTACAATATACATTTACAAGGCAATTTTCCGAGGGGGTACCCCCCCTCTGCACTCCCCCACATGGAAGAGTGTACATACTTCTGGGGTGTAAATACTTCATGGGGTATAAACACGGCTGAAAGTAAAATACCTCTGAATCAGGAAGATAATCAGGCTCCACAACCAACACCCTACCCCATCTTCTCACTGACTCTTGAGGAGGATTTTCCAACTACCAGCCTGACAAGTAATTCATTTCTGGTTCAGAATTATTCTGGGTCTAAGAAATTAAATCGAGTAAGGTACTGGTTTGGTAGGGGTCATCTAAACCATTTATGGTTCCCCTCACCATCTCTCTCATAGCATCATGATCTATCTTATCAAACCCCCCTTTCAGTAGCTATTCAACACTATCCATTTTAATTAATAACATAAATACATACATTGCATTTTATAGAAAAAGGTTGATCAAATCCAACATTCACACATATTTAGTCTACCACAATTTTTTGACAAGTTCTATTTATATTTACAAGATGGGGGAAACGAGGGTATTACAGTCCCCTCCCCCTTAAAGGAAAATCATCCTCTATTCTCTACTTACCGATGTGCTCTATATGTATAGAGGTAAAAAAATATGGGTATGCATGTTTCATGGCATCCTCCATTTTCCATGTAGCCTCATCTGGACAAAACTATTTCCAATGCACCTTGACCTATGCAATCATTATGTTCCTGAGTGGGATTTCCTTCATGTCTATTATGAATTATGGTTCTGGTAGGAATTATCCCTCTGGTTCCACTTGAATCACAGACCAACCAATTATATGATTAGAATCATGTACATATTTCTTCAGTAATGAAACATGGAAAAAATTGTGTGCCTTCACTATCAAAGGAAGTGCTAGTCTATATGCTACAGGTCCCACTCTATCCAGAATTTCAAAGGGTGCACAATATCGAGGTTCCATATTGGCACAAGCTCCCATTCTCAAGGATCTTTTCCTAGGTCTAACTCTAATATACACGTGATCCCCTGCTTTGAACTCTCTAGGGGTCCTCTTTCTGTTTGCATAGCTTTTTTTTCTATCCTGGGCTATTTTCAGATTCCATTTTATCTAAACTACTTGTTGTTCCATTTCCTTTAGCATATCTGGACTGATTGTAATTTTGTCTACTAGGTTATCCCAACTAATTGGAATCTTGCATTGTCTATCATAGAGGGCCTCAAAAGGGATCATCTTCAATGACTCTTTATATCCATTGTTGTAGGAAAATTCTAACAGTGGTAGGTACTCTTCCCACTTCTTAGGATGATGCATTACATGCATCCTTAACATGTCCTCTAACACTTTTTTTAACCTATTTGTCTGCCCATCGGTTTGAGGGTGATAAGATGTACTAAATAGCAATTTAGTTTCAAATCCAGCAAACAAATACTTCCAAAAGTTTGAAGTAAACTTTGTATCTTGGTCGGATATGATTTCCTTAGGCATGCCATGCAATCTAAATATTTCTTTCAAGAAAATACCGACAATATATATTGCCTTGCAAGTTGACTTGATGGGAATTAAGTGAATAGCCTTGCTCAATTTTTCCACAACTACCATGATGACATCATTTTGTTTAGTCAATTTTGGTAATCTTGTGATGAAATCCAGGGAAATGGTTTCCCATTTCCATTCTTGGATTGGTAGGGGTTGCAACTGTCATGTTGGATGTCGATGCTTTGTCTTAACCTACTAACATTCTAGACATTTAGCTAGGTAATTATCTATGTCCTTTTGCATTCCAGGCCAATAAAACAGTTTCCTAGTGCTTGTGATCATCTTCTTATAACCAGGATTACTAGTATATGGTGTTTTGTGTAGTTCATCCGTTATGAACATCTTCAAGTCGTCACAATTTGGAGTATAAACCCTACTTTTGTAAGTTAGCAGGCTATCATTCAGTAATTGATAACCCTCATACTTCAACACTGTGGGATCTGTTGGTTGTGGAGCCTGATTATCTTCCTGATTTATAGGTCTTTTACTTTCAGTTGTGTTTATACCCCATGAAGTATTTACACCCCATAAGTATGTACACTCGTCCACGTGGGGGAGTGTAGAGAGGGGCTACCCCCTATGCGAGGTCCAGGGGGCCTATCCCCTTGGCTGGGGGGTCTGGGGGCAAGCGAGCGCCTAGCGGGGGTTCGGGGGCGAAGCCCCCGAAGAAAAAATTGCCTTATAAAAGTATATTGTAATTTCATTATAAATCTGGACCGTTCATTATAAGGTCGGAGATCTAACGGTAGAGATTATGTTATGGTTTTTTTCCATAGAAGGCAACCTTGTTTTATGAGGGAAATGTATTGCGGCTATGGTTGATGGTGAATATTTTATTCTGAGAAAGGAGACTGTGAGAGAAAGAAGAGGAAGTTACAACGGGTTTTGTTGTAGGTTGTATCCCTTCATTTGTTGGATAATAATAAAGGAAGGACCTGGAAATTTCTCTGGTAGATGTAGCCCACACTGGGTGAACCACGTAAATCTGTGTCTCTCTTGTATTGTGTGTCTTCTATGTTTTGTTTCTGCATTTGTTTTATTTTATTACTCTGCAGTCCTGTTTTTCTAACTGGTATACAAGCATAAGGTAACTCGCAGGAAAAGAGGGTTCCTAGTTCGAGTGGGAGCAATGTCGAAAGATGGAAAGCTTAGGGTCGAAAGATGGAAAGCTTAGGGTCGAGAAATTTAATGGCCAAAACTACCGGTTATGGAAGATGCAGATGGAAGACTATTTATATCAGAAGGATCTATTCCTACCATTTAGCGGAGTAGCAAAGAAGTCGGTGGCCATGAAGGACGAAGAATGGGAGATTCTTGATAGAAAGGCTCTAGGAACGATGCGACTGAGCCTGGTAGCATCGGTGGTTTTCAATATTTCGAAAGAAAAGACAACGCAGGGTTTGATGGATGCGTTGGCCAAATTGTATGAAAAAACATCGACGTCGAATAAGGTATTTATAATGAAGAGATTATTTAATATGAAGATGTCAAAAGGTGGGTTTGTTGCAGATCATTTAAATGAATTTAATACGGTTACTAATCAACTAAGTTATGTGTACTTTGATGATGAGGTTAGGGCTCTTCTAATATTGTGCTCATTGCCAGAAAGCTGGAATGGCTTGGTCATGGTTGTAAGTAACTCTGTCTCTGGTTCATATACTTTAAAATTTGATGATGTTGTTGGTGTTATCCTTAGTGAGGAAATGCGATGGAAAAACAAAGGTGAGACATCAGGAAATGCGTTGAACATGGAGAACAGAGGAAGACAAAAGGATAGAGGAAAGGGCTTAGGAAACCACGGAAATTCTAGGAAGGGCAGATCCAAATACAGAATTGGAAAGATAGAGTGCTAGAATTGTGGGAAGAAAGGACATCTGAAGAAAGACTGCAGAGCTCCAAAGAAACAAAGAGATGGACAGCAGGAGAGAAATCAGGAAGCAAATGTAACAGGTGATGTGTTACAAGATGCTTTGATT
>SNQJ01S0068732.1:12723-28929 GCA_010110895.2 Picea sitchensis | reverse complement strand
AATGGAAAGCTTTAGTTGAGAATGAGACAGGAAAAAGTTTGAAGTGTCTCAGATCAGATAATGGAGGTGAATACTGCAGCAAGGAGTTTGATGATTACTGTTCATACCATGGGATTCGTAGAGAGAAGACTGTTGTTGGGAAAAGTACCCTACGGACTAGCAAACTAGGGTCAGACTTGCATGCAGATTTTGACCGTAAAGAAATGACCTTTTAACCTACCACCCAAAACTTAAATCCCTCTTTCACGATACATACATGGAAAGGAACTACTAACCTTTTTACTGATGTTTGGTGTAGATCCTTCGTTTCACTTTGCCTTCTTACTTGTGCTGCTCCTTCCAAAGTTAACCTGCAATCAAGACAAAACATTGCGCATGCATGCTACTTTTCTACTTGAGGGTTAGAAATTAAGCATAAATTAAACAAATCATATATAACTCATGCATTGGGACGGGAAAAGTATTCTTTTAGTATTTTCAAAATGAATCAACTTACAATCGATGTTGAGACCGGCCACTGTTCCTTGATCCTGATCTTGGGCTCCTCCTCTTCTTTTGTCTTCCAACTGCTTTGCGTTAATTCTCCTTAGGCTTGAGGAAAGGCTAAAGGGTTGGGACAAATGGATTCAACAAATGGGCAGAGTTTCTTCGCTATCTTTTTTCCTTCTCCAAATGGTACCCCTACCCATTATTTTATAGGCTAGAAGGAGCTAGGGTTTTGGATGAACTCTCGGCCATGCATGGTCGAGAGTTTCAGTTAACTAACCCATAGATTTTTTGTCCCGTCGGCAACTTTCCTATTTTTGTGTTTTGTTAGGTAAACACGGGCTATAGTGGGCCTACCAGCGTTCACCCGCGTGTAGTAGTGGGTTAGGGTGCCTGTGCCTTTACCTAAGAGGATTTTCAAAGAGGTTGTTCAGCAGATGTTTTGGCAATGAAAGGATATGAGTTGGCCTGATGCCAGGTAAGCATATGTGGTGCAATTTAGGGTTATAACAGATGCCCCCTAATGTGTGAGGTCAGAAGAGCATCTGATGGCCGAAATACATTACCAATCCTTTACCAATCTGTACTGATATGTTGAATGAGTGAGCCCAAGAATCCGGAATCAGGAGGTGTCGTCTGCAAAATAACAAATGTCTCACCAAGGCGGGCATACCCATGCTCGAGATAAAATAGAACCATGGCTACCAATCAAATACACTGTAGATCCATCTCAAATAACTATAAAGAGTAGCTATGAATAATACACAGTGGAGCTACATCTCGAAATTAGAAAGATATACATATAAAGTATCCATCTCCCAGAAGTTGATTCGGCCTGATGGCTATACTTCAAAGCTCAGGAAACAACTTCAAAATCTTCTAAACTTGGGTAGGAGTGTAATATGAGTGTACAACTGCACTACCCAGAGGTCTTTGACGACTCGTCGGTTATGGACTCAGGCTCGTCGATATGCAAGCAAGAGACATATTGCAGAGGGGCCGACTCAGGCTCAGTGAAAAACTTCCCATGGATAATAGCACGACAAGTGATAAGACTCAAGCAACATATCGTGTTAATCATAAATCTACGAAGCAGGAGGCAACGCAAACTCTCCATGTGTTTGGAAGAGTAACCAAACAGTGGAGGACACAACTCTATATAGCGAGAAAAGCTTCCTAAGGTCGTACTACGTCCCATAGTCTGATAATCAAACAGACAGATGTGCTTTATCCAAGGGCGAATCATTATGCTGCCAATAAAGAAAATACTTTTCCCATCCTCTTTTTGGGGTATATTTTATTTTTTGTTCTTTTTGATAGTGTTTGAAAAAGAATAAAGGAATTTTACGTGACAATGGAGGAACGAGTACTGCAAACATACAAGCTCGAGGCACAAGGACAAGACTGATGTTCTTGGAAATGATACTCGGAAAAATCCTCTAGTGGCCAAAGGAGTTAAGACGCAGAAGCAAACTATTACAAGGTGGATGGGTAAGGTATGCAAATGCGGTTGATAGAACACATAATGGTAACGTCCTTCGATGTAAGTTTAATGAGCCCAGAGAAGGGAAGCTCAGTGGTTTTTCATATTTAGAGAGTCTGAAAAAGCATAAAAGGAAACTCTAGTGGGGTACCTTTTTTCTATAATAGTCTAGTTAGTTCGAAAAAGGGATAAACTAGCGCCAATTAGACGTCAATTCAAAACCATTTTAATGAGTGTGACAAGGACAAGATCACTCGGCTATTTTTTCAATTTTAAGGAGTCTGAAAAAAGCTTAACTATGGACTCCGTCAGGAATGTTCTTCTGGACCATTTTAACGAGTGTGAAATAACAAGGTCACTCGGTGATCTTTTCAATTTTAGGGAGTCTGAAAAGAGATTAACTATGGACTATGTGGGGGTTTCTTTTTCGTAAATTTAGTCCCTCGGGCCCGAAAAAGGAATAAAATTATACCTGAGGATACTCTTCTAAAGAATGGGAATTCAATAGAGTATTCCTTTGTTCATACAGGTGACCGTTCGGACCGAAAAAGGGGTAAACTACCGACGAACATATGTGACTTCAAATTTCAGTTTAACAAGCGTGACAGGTCACAAGATCCCTCGACAATCTTTTCATGTTTAGAGGGTCTGAAAAGGGCTTAAAAGGAGACCCGTTATGTTTTGGGAGTCCAGAGGGTAAGACAAAGAGTGAAAAAGACCCATGCAAATGAGGCTCAAACTCGTATTCAGGAAAGACTATACGGACTCTTGAGCCTACAATGTTGTTTGAAATGGCATGGACACCATAATGCAACCAGGACCTACCTAGGGCATCCATGTTTTGGTAAGCTCTACCACCAAGTCGCGACACTTCTATAGCAGATATGACGGTTCTGTGTCACAACTGGATGGGATCGATCCTATATTATAAGAAAAAAGGAAACGATATGCAATAGTTGGGATGATATCCTACCCTATATGCTCAAGTTGAATTTTTGAGAAAATAATTTTTTTTATGGACCGTCAATAATTTTTCAAAACTCAAAAAAAACTGTCCCAATACCTGATCAAATCCCTCCCATATAACCCATGGATCACTCAAAATGGTTTTTGGTATAAAGAAACTGATAAGGGGGGCCAAAAAAGTGACAAAAAGAGGCCAAAAAGTCTATAAATAGAAGCTGGCAACTCATTATCACCATTGCTGATTTGGAAATTGCTTCTGGAGCCAAAAGACACCCTTTGCCAAAGATCATGATTCTGGGAGCTACAGTGGACGAAACAGACTTCTACTTGGACCAAGTAAGTACAAACTCCCTTGTCTAGCTATTCAATACTTTCATTGTAGCATTTAGTTTATTTTTGGGGTGGGTCATCGACCTCAAAAAGGTCGGCCCTAGGTAAATGTGAGCTATCCAGAGACAGCCCATGGGTACCCGCATGCAGATAAAATCCTGCCTGCGGGTACCCCCCCCCACGTGATGCAAAAGAAAAAAACAAAAAAGTATTGACCCTCCTTTTACCTTGTTGTGTTTGCAGGATGTATGTTCAATGGAGGGAAAGGGAGCACGAGGTGCCAATGAGTTAGTGGTTGCAGATCCGAATGTTGTGGCCATGCTGACGCAGTGTGGGTTGGTGAAATTATTTTTATGTCCATTCATGCATGCGCAACCAAGGCTACTGAATTCCTTGGTTGATTACTGGCACCCAGATGCAGAGGAATTCATGCTAGAGGGGAAATCCTTGGTGCCCACCACCGAGGATATTTACTTTCTGACTGGCCTCTCAAGGAGAGGGGAACCAGTCAACTTTCAGACTTTTCCTGCGGGGCCGAGAAAGATCTCGGAGTTGGTAGCTGAGTATTGTGAGGCTGGGACCGAGCATAGAGGTTCCTCGGTACCTGTTAGTAAGATTACCAACCTCCCCCTCCAGACTACTTTATCGCTCATTGGGTAGATTACCGACTCAGCAGCCGTGCATCAGGCTTTGCGCACACAGATGAACTGTGCGATCCAGATCATGAATGCACAAATTTTTTATTGGAGTACCACACTATTGGAATGCATTAAGAGTCAATTGATAGCATGCTGACAGCGGACACACAGGAACTTCGGGTTTGGGACCATCCTGTGTTCATTCTTTTTCAAGAGAGTTTTGTGCTTCAGTCCTCGGCTAACAGTACGAGAACATCTGCCCACTTTCCCCGCAGTATGCAGATGGGTAGTTTTACTGTCACGACAGGGTGGCGGAAGGACCGTGGAGGCCTTCAACGATGACTTTTTTGCTTGGTTGTCAGGACAGATCCCGGATATAGAGGACTACCCATATGCGGGGATCGACTTCTTTAGAGATCCAGCAATACCAGTGCCTCCTGGTGAGGAGCGAGGGGAGATGGGTAAGTCTCCACCTATACAGTTTTTTTTTTTGTTTGCATATGTAATTTTTATGTCTTTTTGATATATATATCATGTTTTTGTATATCAGAGTTTTTGATGGGTGAACTTTTATTGCATGCAGATGTGGGACCCGTATGACCTACTGACTATGCACGGAACAAGCATCTCCCACGGCCAGAAGCCGCAGCTGCCGCCACTGGAGGAGAAGCAGTAGCAAGGAACCTCCCAACAAGAGAGGCCGAGAGGGTCCTGAGGTGAATTGAGCGGAACTTTACTGCACTCACTCGCACAGTTCCCATGGCAGAGATAGAGGACATGCCGCCATCCATGCAGACTCATATTGTGGGGGCACCTCGGACATGGGTCCGACTTTTTAGGCATTTAGCCCAAGCTGTACATGATTACAACAGGGCCCATAGGCCCTGAGCAGACTTTAGACTTTTATGTGCCACGAGCACTGATATGTATATATTGTTTGAGGGCATAAGCCCTAGTGACTTGTTACTATTCCCACTTTTGAGGCGCTTGTGCCCATCTATGTACTCTGAGGATTTTATGATGTTTATATATGGTTTTTATTTCTTTTTTGTGTCTTATGGATTATGTGTACAAAAATGTATTTACATGTTTATATTCATGATCTTTTTATATGTGAGCAAGATGCCAATCTAAAATGTGATTAGCTAGAGTATCTGTGATTTGATTTATACTCCTAAGGACATGAAAATATGTAATATAATCAAAGTTGTGTTCCAAGAGACGTACCCTAAGGAATCATCGGTGTAAATTTGGGTCACGAACCCGGTATATTCTGTTTAGCTGCGACACAACCAGTTGAGCGTCTAGATAAACCCGGAGATGAGAGATACCCAATGACAATGCGTCACGAAGAAACTCAATAACTGCACTATACTCGACAACATTATTTGTGGTGTCACCTAAGCATATACCTCTGGAAGATAACAACTGACCATGTGGTGTAAAGATTACCCAAGTTGCGGAGGCAAGCCTCCACGTGTGTCTACTAGCACCGTATGCATACCCAATGAACACCTCGAACTCACTTGACATCTTCCATATTGATGAAAGATAACATCAATGACATGTCCATAACACATTTTTTAAAAGAAATGTAAAAAAGTAATAGTACAAAGACTATACATATGTTACAAAAAGTTACCCACAGTGACCTTTCTATGAGTAATACTTCTTGAGGTAGAGCCCATTTCTAGGCTTCGCCAAAGCATTCCCTTCAAAATCGACCAAATGATAAGCGCCCTTTCTTAACACCTCCTTAATAATGAAGGGTCCGAACCACATGGGCTTAAACTTTCCTGCCCCCAGGGGGTCCTTATCTTGGTCATAGACCAGGACAAGGTCTCCCTCAGAAAAAATCCTAGGCCGAATGGACCGATCATATTGACACTTAACCTTATGCTTATGAGCCTCATTGGCCAAGGCCGCATCGTGACGCTGCTCATCCAGATGCTCAAGGTGTACTAACCGTTCTTCAAGTGGAGAAGTGTCTGGCAATAACTGTACTGCCAATTTCAGAGATGGGATCTGACATTCGATGGGAAAGACTGCCTCCAACCCGTAAATGAGTTGGAAAGGTGAGAAATCGATTGCAGTCTTAATTGAGGTTCAGTAAGCCCATAATTCTGAATATAACATCAAATGTCAATTTGACTTGGCTGAGTTGATAGTTCACTGTAGAATAGTTTTAAGGGTTTTGTTTATAACTTCTACCTGCCCATTGGCTTGGGGATAGTAAGGCGAGGAATGTTATTGCCATAACCCAAGCTTTGATGTTAATTCGGACATCATTTGGTTCTGAAAGTGACTGCCATGGTCAGTGACAATCTCTCTTGGGACACCGAACCGTGCTATAATCTGGTTGAATAAGAAGAGAGTTGCGGTCTCTCCATCATCTGTAAATGTTGGCATAACTTCAACCCACTTACTGAAGTAGTCGAAAGCTACGATGATATAACGGTGCCCCCTTGCTGACGGGGGGTTGCATGTATTGTAATCAATCCCCCACTTAGTGAAGGGACCAACTGTGATGACAGGAAACATAGGAGTTGGATGTGCCCTCATCTTCTGAGAGAAGATTTGGCATGGATGGCACTTCTTGACTGACTCGATACAATCTTTCATAAGTGTGGGCCAGAAGTAACCTTCTCATAAAAAAATTTGGGTTGTTGCCAACCCAGATAAGTGACCGCCACAAGCTCCTGTATGACAACCATTGAGCACTATTAAGGCCTCCTCATGAGTGAGACATCGACGCAAGATGCAGTCTACACCTCTCCAATACAACGTATCATCGAGTATGAGATAATTCTTAGCCTGATGGCGTATCCGCTGACGCTCATCATGAGAAGCAGAGGTGTGTCACTTCAAAGTCTGGAGATAGATCAATATATCTCCGTACCAGGGGTCTGATGATTCAATCAAAAACATATCCCCCCGGATAGGCGATTCCTCAGGCACAACATCACCTGACTCAACTGGAAGCTCCAAAATAAGCTATGTGAAGACCAATGACTTCTTGGATTTCACTGAAACGAAGTCTAAATCAAATTCTTGGAGGATTACCATCCATCTACTAATTTTTCCGCCGATAACTCATCGTGTCAACATGTACTGGAATGGATTCACGACAGCAACAACGGTGGTCTTGCGAAAAAGAACATAGTGACGGAACCATTGAACAGCATGAACTGTTGCCAACACAATTTTTTAGAGATGGGAATAATTAAGTTCCAGTCCTATGAGGCCTTGGCTCAGGTAATAGATCACATATTCTAAAAACGAGTCATCTTCCTGAACTAAAAACATGCCTATGGTTGACTCTACAGCATCCAGATATAATAAGAAGTCTTTGTTATAATTAGGTGGTCGTAGCAGAGGTGCGGTTGTGAGAGCGTGTTTTAATGTGTCGAAAGAGCGTTGAGAGGCTTCGTCCCAGAAAAAGGGAACATCTTTCTTCAGTAAACACATAAAGCCCTTGGTGATTTCGACATAGTTGACGATGAAGCATCGTAAGAAGTTCGCCTTGCCTTGAAGACTTTGAAGTTGTAAAATTGTGCGTGGGGGAGGCAACTAGATTATTGCCTCCACCTTAAGAGGATCCACCATGATCCCTGTTGTTGAAATAATGAAACCTAACAAACGTCCCAACGTGACGCAAAAACTACACTTGTTGGGATTCAAGCGAATCCTGTAGTAGCGACAGCGTTCGAAGATTAGTCTGAGGTGTGTAGGATGATCCTTTCGCTTGTGAGAGTGTGATGCTAGATCATCTAGATAAGCCTCGACTATATGTTTGAGGTCGTGAAATGCAAAAGACATGGCCCGCTAGAGAGTGGCTCCAGCATTCTTGAGGCCAAAAGGCATCTTACGATAGGCGAATGTACCCCACGGACAAATGAATTTCGTTTTGTGTTGGTCTTCAGGTTTGATTTGAATTTGATTACATCTCGAAAAACCATCCATGAACGAAAAGGCTTCGCAACCGGCACATTCATCAATGATCTGGTCAATGAATGGGGTTGGAAAATTATCTTTTGGACATGCCTTGTTCAAATCACGGAAATCTGTACATACACAAATCGTGCCTTGTTTTTTGTTGACCGGCACGGGGTTTGAAACCCATTGAGTCAAATGGATATGGTAAATGAACCCTGCCTTGAGCAATTTCTCAACCTCAATCTTGATGGTTGTTGCTTTCCTAGGATTGATTTTGACGAAGTTTTTGTCAAACAGGCTTAGCATCAGGAATTCTTTGAAAAGATCCGTGTAAATTTGAATCTCTTCGGGGGAGAAATCCGCTCTGATGAAGACATTCTCCATGACGACAGGTTTTCAGGAGATGTTGATAGGTATAGCTGCAGTGATATTCACCATATTTCCCTCAGCATAAATTTCTTGTGTAGCTAATAGATTAATGGGACATGGCTGATCTCCCGTCATGGTGATAGTGAATTCTCCTGCTGCAATTCGGCTTAACTCTGGGAGGAAATATGATATGTGATGAATATTCTCCCAAGGTTTGTTCGGACTAGTCATTGCTTCGATTACTGCTTCGTCAAAAGGCAAGACTAAGTCTAACGAATCCGTGATGGTGAGAGAACCCTGAGCCCAGATAGGCTCTAGAAGTGGATCCAACTCTTGTGCGGGAGTCGGATCAGGATTAGCTGAAGTTTACTGGACTAAAGAGTATGCTACTTCAGCGACTGACAAGGGAATGGAAATGTTGGAGTGCCCTGTCTCATCCATCGTGGCTGACGGGGAAGGAAGAATCCACGGATCCACAAAGTAGGTCGTGCGAAACGACGAAACTTGAAAAATCTCAGCCTTGTGGTGATTAGATATAAACTTGACATCGTCATGAGGAGGTGGGTAATCGAAAATACCCATCAAAGATGGGCACAAACCAACTTCGACGTTAATGACATCGGCTTGAGGATTATCAATCATGGGAACCGTGGATGCCCCCAAAGCTGGGTCAGGTCTAGAGAAGGACAATTCATCGATGGTCACTATCTGGCCTTCATGTGGAAACAATAAGACTCAGAAAAATGTAGCAACCACAGCTTGCATAGCATAAGTCCAACTCCGACCTAACAAGAGATTATAGTCGAGGGGGGCATAGACTACCTCTATTTCAATGCACACGGTCTTTCCTCTTAAATGCATCGGGAAAGAAGGAACGATCCCATGTGGTCGGAAAGAACGACCATCGAATGCAGTGAGGAGAGTAGGTGATGGAGGCAACACGGGTTGACCAATGGCCTTCCAACATGATAACGACATAACACAAGTGGAAGCACCCTTGTCGACCACCATGCGGAAGATATTCCGTGTAAATGTTTTCGTGGGATGAGCCACTACTATCTGAAATGATACGTGGTAAGGAAGATGAGGTTTTAAGTCGTTCGTATCAAGCATGATGGTACCCAGGTTACAAGTCTTAGTAGAGCCTAATGCAGTTAGCAAGGATTTCCTCTTAGAAGGACAACTTTGGAGGACCTCCAAAGCGGACATCGCACAAGGGGTTTGTGATAAATCTTGCACCACAGAGTAATTCTGGGCGGCCCTTGCGTTTGGGTTGTGAGAAGATTTCTTAAATGCACCCTTTGGAATGCATGTCATCGTTTCTCACAACGTCTTCTCAATCTGTAGAGGAAGAGATGGGAGTTCAGCTTCTTTTCCCTTCTCAGAGGTGCTTGGTTTACTCTAGTCATGCGCTCTAGTTGTTATTAAAGCAGCAACCCTAACCATATATACGTTCGCGGATGAGGAATTGTTTGGGGGAGGGCAGGTGTCTTGGCTACCCCCTTCGGCACTTGTAGAGGCTTGAGTTAAATTTTTCCCATGCTGAAAGGGATTTGTCAACACGGCTTGTTGTTGCTATGTGACAAACTTTTGGGCCTCTACAAGTCGAGGACAAAGATGGGTCGGGTGGTATTCTGCACACAAGTTGCACGGATACCTCGCCTTCCATTTTTCCGTGGTGCCCTCGCCAGCATTATCAGTGGTTTTTTTCTCCCCCTTACCCTTTTTCCATTGTTTTTTCTTCCCTTCGGGTTGTTGGGTGGCCTTTGGGTTAGTCATTTGCACGAAGTGTACTTTCGATGTTTGGGTAGGAGGAGCAGCCAAAGCAGTAGTCTGGATGGACGCTGAGTGTTGGATAGATAACTGTTGCAACTGTTTTGTCAATTGCTCAGTGGGCTTGGTTTGGGCTGAACCAACAATACCATCGGCATGTGGTCCAGCTCTCTGTCTAGTTTTATCCAGTATCGATCGTGGTGCATCCAGCAGGATGTTATACAATAAACCAGACTGAGAATAGATAAGCTCAAACTATTGAGCCCTCATGATGGCATCTTCTTCGGAGAAAACTTCTGAATTCGCGACGTCTTTGGATAATTGTGGGACTAAAGACTTAAGGAACGACTCAAGAAGGAATGTTGGTGGGACTGGTACTTTGATTAGACTCTTTCGGCGTCTCCACTCTCGGATATGATCAGAGATAGGGTTTGTTGTCGTATGTTCGAAATTGGCTAGCAACTCTGTGCCTGGGTCGTATCTCACAGGTAACTGGAAATGGTTAAGGAAGGCTATCGCCAGTTCGCCAAAAGAAGAGTATCTTGAGCGATCAAGCTCGATGTACCATTTCGCGACACTCCCTATAAGAGTGCGTTGAAACAATCGCAACTGGATGGAGTCATCTTTAAATGAGTTAGATGAACATGAAAGATGGAAGGTAGTCACGTGATCACCTGGATCTTCGTTAGGCTTGGCCTTGAACTTTGGAATGTCCGAAGGAAACTTTGTTGGCATAGGAGGCCAACGTGGATCGTGACAAATAGGATCATTTAACAACCTTGTCAAATCTGGCAAGTGTAGTGTCGCCAGGAATGGTAGTTTGGGTTGTTGTTGATAGCCTAGGAAAAAGGGTCCTAGAGTTTGGCTGGCACCAGGTTGCCAGGAAAATTTTGGTTGTTGGCCCGGATTCTGGTAGAAACCATGGCCCTAACCAGCGTAAGGATTTTGCATCTGTGGAGACATCATTGGATGATTCCCCATAAAGGACATAGGATGTTGGGAATTCGTCGTGTTTGATGGACTTTGGGAAGGATTACCCCATGTCGGTCCTGATGGTAGAGGCATAGAAGTATGTCTGGGGTTCCATTGATTGTGGAAAGAATTACCCCAGAACGAAATTCTAGAGGAGGGAACGGATCCTTGTCCTAAGTTCCAAGGTCCTGGTATATGTGCCCCTGGCGCAGGAATAGTACCCTGCGCCAGAGTAGACTGTCCAAAAATGGGAGTGCCGCCAGATGGGAAAGAAGTGGATGCGAAAGTGTTGTTACCAACGTCCCGTTCCAAACAAACGGTGACGAACCTATCGGCAGAGTTTGCGCAGGTGTTCCTTGACTCCCGGCTCAAAATGAACTCGTGTATGCAGGTTGCCTGGCGGACTGTTGATGCAGACCACCAAGCGAATGGGATGAAGGAGAGATATGACCTCCAGTGTAAGGAAAAGCATTGAAAGGGCCAGGAATTACCCCAAGGTGACCTTGCAGAGGAGCATTAGAGCTCCCTTCCCCCAGACCCAAAGTCTGTACAATGGAGTGAGTGAGTGCATGACTTGTGCCCGAACTAGGCATACCGTATGAGAATGGAGGGCCTGACGCACTAGGTATGAAGGGAGTTGTGGACGCCGCGATATATGGGGTCGGTCCACTGTACGACGTAGTTGCGTCCGAGACCATGGTGGCTCGGACCAACGATGACAAGTTAGGAGATGCTTCTCCTATGGTAGCAACAGTGGTGGGAATGGAAGAATTCCCAGAAGAAGTAACAGAATTTGGTTCCATAACTGTGTGAGTCACTGACAGGCGTTCGTAAAATTGGATTGGTACAATGACCGATGGCCAAGTATCAGTGGTTGGGGTTTCAACCGAACCAATATTGGTGGTTGATTCCTCCAGGAGTTGTTCGGGCTCAATGGTTTGTAACCCGGTTTCTTCGAAAGACCCTTGTTGGTCTAACTTCCGCCTCAATGGTGGCGGGGGTGGCTCCAGTATAACTAGCGGCAGGCCCAAGAGACTTCATGACCAACGGAGCTCGGGATCCTCCACTGTGTGAGAATATCCAAGACACGCGAAGGTATTCTACACGTTCAAATAGTAACACACACTAAAAAGAAGCCCCTACGAGATAAGACAAGCAATCACTAACTATTTTGAAGAACAGTTACAACAACCAACACTAGAGCAACTTACCGGTGCAAGTGCAACTCGAAAATGGAAGCACCCTCTGGGTATACTCTTCAAAGCGTGGCCCAATGTCTGTCCTAGGTACTGCAGTATACCCTCGGAATCATCTGTGTATGTCCCTAGAAAAGATTGGCAACTAGTTTTCCAGGACGCGAACAGTCACTAGGCGGGTACAGTCGATAGTCGGGTAGACCACAATGAGCAGGGTATCAAGCTCGAAACCTGTCAAGGGTATCGAGAGAAAATGGTCTGGAAGACAACTGAGGACCTTGAACGGATTCGAGACCCATGAAGCCCCGTGGTAAATGCAAACGACGGAATCCCACAACAAATCATCGATATGTGTTCTCCACTACGCTTGGTCCACCTTTGGAGGGGTTATCTCCGTTACCTTTCCTCACACGACCTCGTTTTTATCCCCTGTGTTAGAGAGGGGTCTCGAATGAATTCCACGAAACTAGACTTCTACACTCCCTATCACAGACTCCGATGTTTGGTTTTGAGTGGCCTTGGAGAGTTTCCTCTCCAACCTAATCCAAGGCCCTAGTCCTGAGCTAGTGTAGGAACCCTACGAACAAAAAGTCTAATAGATTTTAAATTAGCGTTTCTTTTATGGGATTTTTTACATCACGGGTTATGAAGGTGAAACTGATGATGTGTAAAGACTCAAAGCAAAAGCAAATGAATGAAAAATGTTGGAAACAAAAGACTTTTACTAAATGCAAAAATCAACAACTTTTCACAAAGAAAGATTTCTTTTTCTTTTCAATTTTTCTAAGATTTCATGCAACAAACATAAAGGAATTTCACTCGACTACGAGCTACTTATGTGCTAAATGAAATGCAACAAACTTATGAATAAAAGACTTCTTCCTAACTATTGATGCAGAAACACAATCTTCAAACAAAGAAGAAAATGAAAAGAAATATATATAAATATATTTTTTTTATTTAAGTGCTAAATGAAACAACAAAGGGAAAATGTCGACAAGCACAAAACCAAGAAAATAAAGCAAAATTATGGCTTAAAGTACAGATCGCAAAGAATCAAAGTAAAGACACTCAATGGCAATCAAGAAAACAAAGATTCTTACGCTTGTCTAAAAACCATAAAACAAAATTTTTCTTTCTTATCTTTTCTATCAACTATCAACTAAGAAAAAATAGGCTAAGGGTAAGAGGCCCTAACCTACTAACTGTGCAATCCTAGACTCAAACACCTGAGAGGAACACTTCTCACCACAGGAGGGAATGACTGCCCCACCTTGACTGAAAAGCAGCCTGTCAAGCACGCCTCTGTCATTGAAACAACACGCGTATGAACGCGTGCTGAGCTACTACAGAGCGCGTGTACCCACGATCTGCACTTGCACAGAGCGTGTGTATGTATAAAACCTAAGACAAAAATAAATGCAGGAATCCTAGACCAGGGAGAGGCCTCTGGTATTGATAACCAGGGTCTCTTAAAGGCTAGGATTATTCTTCTTAACAGAAAAGAAAAATAATTGCAAGAAACAACAAAATGCAATAAAGCAAACTAAGACAAGACTATGAACTAGCAAGACTCAGACAGGATCCCGAAAGCCCCCTGAGAAGGTATAATCCTGACAGGGAAGAGGAGGACTGTCTCTCAAGATCTCTGACTCCTACACGCTACTGAAACCCTTATAGCTAGAGTTCACACGCGTGTTGTAGAAGGTTAGGGCGCGGGTACACGTGTCCAGGCCTTATGTAGGCCGCATGTACCTCTATGTGTCCCGATAATTACCGTCAAGCAACAGTCAAGGAAAAAACTGGTATAAAGAACTAGGTTCCCTACTAGCTTTGACCTAACAGAAAAAAGACAAACAAAGAAACTAAAAATTTAATCCTTTAAACTACCCACAACCTCAACTAAATCCGGAAACGCTAAAGAGTATCTTCCCCAGTATGATCGCCAACTCTGTTGTTGGGAAAAATACCCTACGGACTAGCAAACTAGGGTCAGACTTGCATGCAGATTTTGACCATAAAGAAATGACCTTTTAACCTACCACCCAAAACTTAAATCCCTCTTTCACGATACATACATGGAAAAGAACTACTAACCTTTTTACTGATGTTTGGTGTATATCCTTTGTTGCGCTTTGCCTGCTTACTTGCGCTGCTTCTTCCAAAGTTAACCTACAATCAAGACAAAACACTACGCATGCATGCTAATTTTCTACTTGAGGGTTAGAAATTAAGAATAAATTAAACAAATCATATATAACTCATGCATTGGGACGGGAAAAGTATTGTTTTATTATTTTCAAAATGAATCAACTTACAATCGATGTTGACACCGGCCATCGTTCCTTGATCCTGATCCTGGGCTCCTCGTCTCCTTTTGTCCTCCAACTGCTTTGCGTTAATTCTCCTTATGCTTGAGGAAAGGCTAAAGAGTTGGGACAAATGGATTTGGCAAATGGGCAGAGTTTCTTCGTTATCTTTTTTCCTTCTCCAAATGGTACCCCTACCCCTTCTTTTATAGGCTAGAAGGAGCTAGGGTTTTGGACAAACTCTCGGCCATGCATGGCCGGGAGTTTCAGTTAACTGACCCATAGCTTTTTTGTCCCGTCGACAACTTTCCTATTTTTGTTTTTTGTTAGGTAAACGTGGGTTGTAGTGGGCCTGCCAGCATTCACCCGCGTGCAGTAGTGGGTTAGGGCATGTGTGCCTTTACCTAAGAGGATTTTCAAAGAGGTTGTTCAGCAGATGTTTTGGCAATGAAAGGATATGAGTTGGTCTGACGCTAGGTAAGCATGTGTGGTGCAATTTAGGGTTATAAAAAAGACAGTTCCACAAACACCATAAGAAAATGGTGTGTCAGAAAGGATGAACAAGACAATCATGGAGCATGCAAGGAGTATGAGATTGCATGTTGGTTTTCCCTTACAGTTATGGGAAGATGTTGTAGATACTATTGTTTACTTAATAAACAGAGGACCTTCAAGCTCTTTGGATGGTAGAATTCCAGAGGAGGAATGGACAGGAAAAAAGGTAAACTATTCTTTTTTGAAAACTTTTGGTTGTGAAGCATTTGTCCATATTGATAAAGAAAATAGAACAAATCTTGAGGCAAAATCCAAGAAATGTACCTTTATTGGATATGGTGTTAATGATTTTGGTTATCGCTTATGGGATTATGAAAATAACAAAATCATTAGGAGTATAGATGTCATATTCAATGAGAAGGTCATGTACAAAGATCAGTTGCAGGGAAAGAAATAGGAAACAGAAAAATAAGAATACATAGTGCTTGATGAGATCACTAAAAAGGAAATTCCAAAGGAACCTGAAAATCAAAATGTACAACAGCAGGAGCAGCAGGTACCTCAAACACCTGCAAGTGTTGTTAGAATATCTATGAGGTTAAGTATACCCCCTGAACGATACTCTCCTTCATTATATTATTTATTGTTGATTGATTCTGGTGAACTAGAATTTTATGAAGAGGCAATGCAGGTAGACACGAAAAATAAGTGGGAGCAAGGCATGAAAGAGGAAATGGATTCCTTGGAAAATAACCAAACTTGGGACTTGGTTCAGTTTCCTGCGGGAAAAAGAGCATTGCAAAATAAATGGGTTTACAAGTTGAAGGAAGAAGATGGAGGAGAAAAGTGGTACAAGGCTAGACTTGTTGTAAAGAGGTTTGCACAAAAGAAAGGTATAGATTTTGATGAAATATTTTCTCCTGTTGTTAAAATGACTTCAATTAGAACTATTTTAAGTCTTGTGACAGTAGAAGATTTGCATCTTGAACAGTTAGATGTAAAAACAACTTTTCTCCATTGGGATTTGGAGGAAGAGATTTATATGCAGCAGCCATGGGGGTATGAGGTCAAAGGGAAGGAAAATTTGGTATGCAGGTTGAAGAAGAGCTTGCATGGCCTAAAGAAAGCTCCAAGGCAGTGGTATTTGAAGTTTGACAGGTTTATGACAGAACAGGGTTATAATAGATGTCATTTTGATCACTGTGTTTATTTTAAAAGGCTAGAAAATGGAAGCTATATTATCTTGCTATTGT
>SNQJ01S0068731.1:120351-145325 GCA_010110895.2 Picea sitchensis | reverse complement strand
GATGTTTCGCTGTTTCAAGCTTCGGGGTTTGCAGAGGCAAAAGACTCGACGTTCTGGTAGCACTGAGTTGCGAAGTGCGAAGAGACGCCATACTGGTTCGGCCCATAGTCGTGACCCACGACCACATGGAGGTGAACATATGAGGAACTAGCAGATGCTAGCCCCCCCGTGAGTAATTCGGGGATTTTGATCCTCGAGAAATCGACACAAATTTTGATTTTCGTAGTGGGTGCATTACACATAGCCATCGATATAGAGAATGGATCAAGGGTTTGATAGGGTGAGGATCACATGGACATGTGGTGGATGCCATGTCTATGCCTCATTGGAAGATAAGTGGTAGGAGCGACGTAGATGCCACATGGAAATGAAGTGATTTGAGGTGGATATGATAAGGACCCTAAAAATATAAGAGGCCATAAAGTTCAATCCATAGCTCGGTTTTGAGAATGAAAATAGTCATTGGAAAGCTCTCGATGAGTAGAATATGCTTGTGCCGTTGAGAAAAGTTTTCAATATGATTGAGGAAAAAGAGAATTTTTGATACCCCATCCCTTAAAAGGGTAGTTAGGGGTTTGGGGTTGTTACAAATTGATATCAGAGCGAGCTACAACACTAGGTATCAATGGGCAAGAGATCAATCAAAGGATTTCTATAATAAGGTAGAGATGAGCATGTTTAAAATCATTTCTATGTGTTAAAGGTTACTTATTATCCACATTAACTTCTTGAGGAGAAGGAATGCATATTGAAATGTTTCCGTCATTTCAAATTTTTACAATAGAAACCCTGATATAATAACTACAACAGAAGGATTAAATTGTTGACCTGGTGGTTTTTCCTACATAAGTGGGAATATGATGATAAGCACTTATGATAATGCCTAAATGTGAATGATTGAAAATGGTTGATCCCTGTTATAAAACTGCATGATACCCGAGAATGGATGAGATAAGCTGAATTGATCAAGTGTAATGTTGTCTTACTACTGGATATATAAAACCTCTTACAATTGTGGTGATTGTGTATGTAAGTGCAAAGACCCTTATGGAGATATTCCTTGTGGTTAAAATATTTTGGTATGGATTGATAGGATCCTTGTCGGTATTCATTACTTCTTAAATAAAAGAATAAACTATATATATGTAATTCATCATGTTTAGAGGATTGATGGAAAATTGTAAGGTCAATCTACTTGACCTGTACTAAATGAAAACTTGTTACTGGAATAACCTAGTTAAGAAAAGAAAAAGGAGTCCTTTGGACTGTTGGTAGTCCTCATAAGAGAGGTAAATGATATGGACATGAGAAAGTTATGAGCTCATGGTTGTATTAAATAAAATGTATAATCTGATTAACCTAACGGATTTCCTATGCATATGAATGCAAAGGAAGACAATTGAAATACATATGCACGAAGGGCATGAGAAAAATTCTTAATGCACATGAATATGATGGAATGCATATGGTAAAGATGGAACATACATGTAACATGAAAATAGGCTTATTATAGTTTGTGATTAGTTATAAAATGTGGTATGGTCCTAGATCATATGATTAGTAATGATATGAATTATAGGAGCATAAGTAAAATGTTGATGATAAATTATTGTTATTGCCTTATGAAGATAAGGCTGTAATGTTGAAGGAAAGACTGATATAAAGTCTCGTAAAGGAAGTGATAGAGAATTTATAGGTGATCAATGGGTCATATTGATATCCAGAGGTGGACTATGGCCATACAGGTATGGTTGGGTATATTCAAATAGAATAAATAAGGAATTTAAGAAAGGATTTCCTTGATAAAGCTCTGTTGAACAAAATTGAATTGAAACATGAAGAGAGACTAGAATTGTTAACTTGCTTCCTTAGGTAGTGTTGTAATTACCTGCTTATGTTTTTGAATTATGAAAGGATTTTATAGCAGACAGGTAAGAATGAATTCTTGTTGGTTGTTTCCATGAGAGAAGGAAACATAAATACAATCATGTCTATGAGACTAGTTGTGTGAATAAATATAAATCATCATTATAAAATAGTGATTTAAGCTAAAATTTGATGGATGTATATGATTAATTGGGAATGTACAAGTGGTGAAAATGTACAATATATATGTATGATTATACATATACTAAAGTCATGATATGAATGTCTAAGTAAGAGGGAAATAATGTAAATAGCGTGCTTTCTTGGACTATATAATGCCATGGATGCATGGCTGACCCTATGTTGGAGGGTATGAGTACCTTGTCTCAATAATATTTTTGGGAAGCATGCAACTCCTCAGAGAAAGATAATATGAAATGCTAAGAGATAAATGAGAAAAAGTGACCATTTGTTGGTTGTTATCTTGTAAAGAGGCAACATAATTTTGATTTTAATTGTTGAGACTAGTCGTGCAAGTGACTGAAGAATATCATCAAAATTAGATGATGTTAAAATAAATGTGAATGAATTAGGTAAAAAGGTGCAAGTGATGCACATACATAAATGTAGATGTACATAAACATGCTTTAAAAGTACAATATTACTGCCTGATCAAGCATGATGTGAGGTAAGATGTGTACTTTCCAAATTTTATTAATGCCATGGATGCACGATTGAACATATGTTTGAGGGTCTGATTGTCTTGATGGAATAATATCTTGACGAAGATTTGTTCCATTTCCTTGAGAAAATCTGGTGTCAAATGTTGAAAGAATAAATGAGTAGAAATGCTCCATTGGCATGATAGAAGACAACATGCTTATGCCTTTGAGGATTGTATGAGAATGACTACACTACAACAAAACAGACCATTAGCACCTATTTTAGCACTGTATTTTAGTGCACTAGAGGGCATGAATTGGGTCGATGGGAGGTCACAAAACCAAGCGCTAAATGACGTGTTCACCTAGGCACCGGATTTAGCACCCAGTTTAGATCCCTCTTTAGCACTAGGTTTTCTCCCTTTTTAGCGCCTAGTTTTGCTCCCTTTTTAGCACCCCATTTTTCTCCTTATTTAGCTCCTAGTTTTGTTCCTGATTTAGCACCTAGTTTAGCACCTAAAATGAGATATAGCTCCATAAATAACACCCAAAATAGCTCTTTTTTTATCTCTTGGTTTGGTTCCTAGTTTAGCGCCTAGTTTATCTCCAGGTGTGTCGCCTAATTTATCTTCTGGTTTAGATTTTGATTTAGTTTCTAGTTTAGCTCCAGGTGTAGCTCCTAGTTTATCTTTTGGTTTAGCACCTAGTTTAGCTCCCGTTTTAGCTCCTAGTTTAACGCCTAGTTTAGCTCCACATGTGGTGCCTAATTTAGCTCATGGTTTAGCTCTTGGTTTAGCACCTAGTTTAGCTCCAGGTGTGGTGCCTAATTTAGGGCCTAGTTTAGATCCTTGTTTAGATCCTAGTTTAGCTCCTGGTTTAGCTCCTAGTTTAGTACCTGGTTTAGCTCCTAGTTTATCTCCTGGTTTAGTGCCTAGTTTAGCTCCTAGTTTAGCGCCTAGTTTAGCTCTAGGTGTGGCACCTAGTTTATTTCCCAATCATGTTTCCTGTTTTTCTTATAGTGTAGCATAAAAAATAACTTCTAGTTTGGATTCCAAATTAACGCCAAGATGTGATTCCATTATTGAATCTTTTTTTGCTTCCAAAATTGCTTTCTTGTTAGCTCCATGGTTTACTTCCTTTTATTTCCAAGGTTTTCTTCCTTTTTAGCATCCGGTTTTGCTTCTTTTTTAGGTCCATGGTTTGCTTCCTTTTAGTGTTGGGATTTGCTTCTTAATTAACATCCAATTTTTCTTCTTGCTAAGAAACCAATTTAGCTTCCTACTTAGATCCAGAAATAGCTCCAAGTATGGCTTCAAATTTGATGTCGATTTTTACTTCCATTTTAGAGCCACATTTTTCTTCTATTTAAACAACTCATGTTGTGTCCTTTTTATCTTCCATTTAGTAATTTAAATTTTTTTATTTCAATTTAATTAGTTAAATATATCATGCATCTTAAAAAACTTATATTATTATAGAGTAAGTCATATTGCATTTGAAGTATTTTATATGATAGATTTTATAAAGAATTTTTAGGGAACTGGACATCCGTACAAACTAACAACATCATTATACTTATTAAATCTCCATCTAAATAAAATATACAACATACAATATATATATAATAACAAGATAATGATTATAACATGATCATCGTATATAATTAAAACTAGTCAAATATATCAATATTAGATAAGTATCATGTCAAGCAAATTATATATTTAATACTGATAAGATCATCATCATATATAACTACAACAAGTGAAACTAAAATATGACAGTAGATCAATAATATGTCAGAATGATACATGGCCAACAATCGACGCAAGTTAAGATGATATGTGTCCAAATGATATAAGTCAAAATGATAAATTTCAAAATGATAAAACTCAATAATATGGTCTTGCAGGTGAAAATGATACATATCATAGTAAAAATGAAAATAGGCATCATAATGATACATCAACAATGATCAATTTTGGAGTCTATATGATCAATGTCACTTGCTACTACCAACAACTAGGTCATCATCATTAATGTGGTCATCATCGTCATCATTCACAATGTCTTCTTCATCTGCCTTATCATCATCATCTCTCGTGTCTATATCAGATCCATTATAATCTAGATCTATTTCATGAGGATCAATTGGATCTTCTGGAAGACCTGTGTTCTGCAAAAAAGAACATTCAAAATGAAAAGTTATTATTTATTTCATGCAATATGTAATTTTTGTGTTATATTTCTAATATTACAACATATGAAACAGAACCATAATCATATTACATCATATCAAAGTGCACATACCATAATAAAATTTCAAATAAGTTTCAAATAAGAAGTCATTCCAATGTTGTAAAACATGCAAAAATTCCAATAAACATTAGTAAAGATCGTAAAAAAATGTGTTATACATTTTAAGTATCAATTGTAAATTCTATTACATAACCGTAAGTGCCAACCCTCTCCATTTTGTGCTATATATGATTATGTTTTCCTATAAAAATCCTTTGAGAGTTAATTGGTCTATATATCTTCTTCTCTGATATTTCACAAATGAATATTTTTCTAGGACATTTTGGCCCATTGTAATATGCTTCAAAGGTCCTTTGAGAATTAACTAGTTTATAGGTAATTTTGAAGATGCTCTCGATACTCATTCAGCTATACAACATCCAAATGTCAATCGCTCCAAAGAAAAAAATCAATACATCAAGGCCTAAAGGGTTGAAAATTCTGACAAAAATGTAATAAAAGGTGTCAAGGTGTATTGCCTTGCCTTTCCTTTCCATGCCATTCCATGTCTTGGCATGCGTTTCCTTTGCATGCCTTGCATTGCCTTTCCTTGCCATGCATTTCCTTTCCTTACCATGACATGCCATGCCTTTCCTCGCCATGCCTTTCCTCGCCATGACATTCCATGTCATGCATTTACTTTGCATGCCTTTCCTTGTCATTCCATGCATTTCCTTCCCTTGTCATTCCATGCATTGTCTTGCCTTGCCATGCCATACCATGCCTTGCATTTTGCATGCTTTTCATTTCCATGCCATGCCATGCCTTGAATTTTTCATGCCTTTCCTTTCCATGCCATTCCATGCCTTTTCATTCCATGCCATGCCTTGCTATCATATATTATGCCTTTCCTTTCCATGGCTCTCCATACCATGCCTTGCATTCACTTTCCATGCCTTATCTTTCCATACCATGCCTTTCCATATCATTCCTTTCCTTTCCATTCCATGCCATGTCATGCCTTGCCTTTCCATGCCTTTCCATGCCATACCCTTCATTGCCTTGTCTTTCCATGCCATGCATTGCCTTATCTTGCTATGCCATGCCATGCCTTTCCTTTGCATGCCTTTCCTTTCCATGCCTTTCCTTGCCATGAAATTCCATGCCTTGCCTTGCCATTCCATGCCATGCCATGTCATGCCAGGCATTTCCTTTCCATGCCATGCCATGCCTTGCTATAATATGGTATGCCCCTCCATAACATGCCTTTCAATGCCTGACCTTGTCTTTCCATACCATGTCATACTTTGCCATGCCATTCCATGCCATGGATTGCCTTTGCATGCCTTGCCTTGCCATGCATTTCCATGCCATTCCATGCCATGCCATGTCATGCCATGTCATGTCATGCCATGCCTTGCATTTCCTTTTGATTCCATGCCATTCCATTCCTTGCTATTGTTAGCGCCGTCATTTTTCAATTAGAGTCGGTCTTAGTCAAGTCAGAGTCCATGTGTCAAAGCATGTGAGGTCAGATACTGAAAAGAAAGTGGGTCGAAGACAGCAAGTGGCTAGTTGGACCTTGGAGTCGGGAATGGATGTCAGAACCAAAACATGTTTAAAGGGTAAAGGTATTTTCTCGAAGATTCAGGTCTTGTCAGAAGAGAAGTTACTATGTGCTAGAGTCAAGGAAAGTTGTTAAATAGAAGTCATTGGTAGACGAAGTGACCATCATCAGCTAATTATGAAGCCAAAGAGAATGGAAAATCATGGATCTAATATCACATATGCCTTGCAACTCTTATCAGTTGTACTTCTCACACTCTGAAGTGTACCCTTCACACGAATGTACTGTGAAAATCTTCAAGCTCGCTCTGAAACCTCTAGTCGCCATGAATTCAGTGTCCCCTAACACATTTCGATCTCTCCCCTGCCTGATTATAAATTATGAGTGCTCTGTATGAATTATGTTCATTATTCAAGTTTACACATCACCTGCAATTCTTATCGCAAGCTCAGATCAATTGATATTACCACCTTTGTCTCACAAAAAATCCACTGCACGCAGAGCCAATACACATCGCACCATGATGAAATCCCATAAGATAAGAAAAGGTGCACGAAGTGGTATGAATGTTGGGCCTGAGCCACAAAGCTTGACGTTGGTCAATGAAGATTCACAGGTTAGGGCATCGTTTGAGAAGGTCAGATGCATGCCATTTTGTAGAAAAATCCAAGGCTTCAACATGAAACTAGTGGAGCAGTTCACACTCAAGTTCGATGGGTCCCATGTGGTAATTGCAGGTGTCGCTTTCCAAGTGATAGAGGAAACTCTTTCAACCACGAAAGAGATCCCTTCGCACAGTGAAAGTTGGTTTAAGGGCATGCCTTTGGACATGAAATATTATGAAGACTTCATCAAGTGAGACTGCTTAGGTGGGAAGGTCGAAACAGGCGCTCCAAGTAGACATTTGCAGGGGCATTTTCGAAAACTCATGGAGGTGATTAAGAAATATTTCACTTGTGAAGGAAGGTTTGATAGAATATATCCGCACCACATTAGACTGTTGATGCAATTCACAGGGAGGAGGTCCATAAATATTCCTTTTTTCTTACACCAAAGTCTCTGAGAAATGGTGCACAACGCCCAAGTTGAACCAAATCATCTGAAGAGGAAAATATCACACATCTCATGGATTAAATTTCTACTGGTGGAGAAGTTAAGGCGACTGGGGAATACCTGGGATTCATTTCTACTTGCAACAGGCATTCCCAAGGACCCAAAGGGGGATTTCCCTCTACCTGTGGAAAGGGTAAAATCGCACCACGTGGAGGCTGAAGCAGGAAGGGATGCAGAGGAAGGAAGGATGTTGGAAGCCCCGTCCCCCCAAAAAAAAATACCCAGGATAATGGGTAGAACAAGGAACAACAAGGAGGTTGGAGAGACCCGAGTCCTAAGCGAGCCACGTGCCAATTCTACCACCAAAGAGTTAGTCATGCACGCTATTTGACTCGAACCCGTCGAAGGCATAACTCGAGAAAGCTGGGGCAGAAGGAGGAGGACATACACCAAAATCGCATATGTTCGTGAGTCGTCGCAGTAGCTGAAGCAAGCGCAGCTTGCGATTGTTGAGTTATACCAGGAAAACAGAGAGCTGAGACAACATTTAGCAACGAAGATCATCGAAGTATTAGCATCACAAGGTCATGAGAGAAACATGACTTGGCTAAAGAGACAAATCAATGAAGCGTAGGATATGATCATACAACTACGTGAAACACAGAGGGTGTCAGAGGAAATGAATGCAAAACACTTCAGGGAATGTGAACTGACCATAGAGAAAGTCCCCGCGGCTCTGTCCATAGCACATAAGAAGATAAAAGGGAACGTGGTTTTGCAAAGGCAAGTGATGAACCTGAAAAGGAAAAAATGGTCTCTTAGGAGAAAGCTTCAAGTATCCAAACTACAAACGAGTCCAGACACATGATCGATCAACCCCTTTTTTTGTCTCCTCAAACGTGGCATGGAATTATACTCTGACAGATACCCACGCAGAAAACATACAATGAACAGTGATGGAATATCAAGGGGAAGGAAAGGTGTACGTTAGATGTGCGATAGTTTGAAGAAGATGCATTCTTCCCTAGCAAGGGTCATCATTTTGGAGGCACCTACAATGGTATGCAGTCACCCGCCACATGAACGCACCAAAAAAACCAATGCGCAACAGAGATCACGACCGTTACAATATGTGGAAGGAGTCTGACAGAACAATTTATCATCTAGATGTCCTATCAAAGGAAAGCATCGACACATCATCTTCTAATGACGATATCTTTTTTATGACTGAAATGTTGTGGCAAAGACGAGCGACTATGATGCTGCCGATTGTAGCTAGTTCTATTTTTAGCAAAAGGCCATTCAAAGAGTCATCTGAAAGAATGTAGTCAAAAACTAGTTTCTATGGATAGTAGTTAGAAGGTTGGGTATCCCAAGTGGCACACCCTTGTCTATATATTCCATATTTTCAATGTAATCCGAGTTGGTTGGAAAAACAATGTAGACAATGACTATTGATTGTAGTTTTTTGATTCGATTGAACTTAATGCAAAAGTCCAGAAGATTTGATGAAAAGATTCTAACCATGGCAGTCTGATGTATTGTATTCTTTCTTTGCGTATGTGATTTCCTGTGTTGTTTATATTAATATCTTTAATCTTTGTCTGAATCAGAATGTAATTTCGAATCTATAATTCACCGCGCAGTTCTCTAGAATCGCGCCATTTAGAAAAACCATTTTTCTTTTACGTTAACCCTGAATTCATCCCCAGTGGTGCTCCGAGTTGCTTCATGTGTTCTTCTCTAACCACACACAACAATTTTTAACGGAATCTTGTTTCTCATTTATCCTTTATCCTCTCGAGTTCAGTCACTGAGTCATTTGTTTCTGTCATTTTCTTAATAGAATCCATAGCCCAAGGAATTTCTTTCTTTCACCAATAGAACCAGAGAATATTGTTTTAAAGTGCTAAATCAAGCCCAGAGTTCAAATTTATATCCCGTACAGAGACGAAGTCTCCAGAGAGAGCCCTATCCAGGTCCGAAAGGCTAGTTTCGAGCCTCAAATTTGATTTGTAGGTTGCCTCTATCATTCATTTCTCAACTGAATGAAGTTTACAAAGTGCTAACATTTTGGCGTTGTTGCTGTGGATGGAATTGATTAAATCTTACTTGGGAGAATGACTAAAGCTATATTTTTTACCACTGAGGGTAACAGTGGGGAAAAAATATTCTTTGGCTAAAACCTTTACCCTAGTGACTCCAGTGAAAAATACCAGTGCCACGTAGTAGCGCTATTCGGAAAACCTGGCTCCAAAGACAATTTATACCAGAGCCAATCCTGACCCCAACCCTGTAGAGCCCGTGTATGATCCCAAGATACTTTTGTGCAGGGTAAAGGAGTAGGAACAAGACCCGTTCTATTACTTATACATAAATCTATCCTTGCCTAAGGGCAAGGCTCAAATTATTGACGACCTCAAGTTTGACACTTTGTTCGAACATAATTTGTTTAGGTCTAAATCATAAACCAACTTGGACCATATAGTTTTTTATGATGAAAGGTTTCGATCTTTAATCCTGCAAGCTACAAATCCCACTCATAATGTCCCCCAAGTCTCGAACCCACCTAGAAAAATGGCTTCCAGATTCACCCCCCTTGTTCTGCCTGCCCAACTGCATGTTTTTCATCCCAAAAACATTTGTATTGGTTCAACGATTTCATCGACCTAGAATATGTTGGGGTCCTAACCCGCACATAGGTAGAACAATATATTCGGATGTAATAAAGGTAAATATTAATAAGGGCTTGCAATAAAATAGAATAAGTCGAATGTAAGAAGACCTAATAGAAGCTTCCTCTTCTATAAGGATGTTCCTCTAGATGCTTCTTTTGATAGACATATTTAGTATAAATAGGAGTTTAGGGTATGAGAACCCTAGCTTGGATATTATTGTAATAGAGATCTGCTCGACTGGAGGTTGCCCCCTTGAAGAGGCCCGTGAAAATTTCTCTCAGAACCAAAGTGTTATTTATGTTGTTATTATTTTATCATTTCAGTGTTATTGTGGCGATCGTTCTGGTTATATTGCTGTTAATCTGCCATTTCTAGCATTTTATTTATGTTTTTCATAATTTTTATATCTAGTATATTACAAGTGGTATCAAAGGAATTTCCTCGGCATAAATTGTGGGTAAATTTGTTTTTAGGGTAGAGACATATTCCGACGTCTTTAATTCACAAAGATCTTTTGTTACGTGCATGAACCCATGGTTGAAGGATTCATACATGTAGGAAATACAAGTGGTGCTTAAGCGCACATCTGTTGGCCACCCTTGTAACCCATGTTGGTACCCCTTCGAGTGGTAGCGCATCAAACAACACCTATGTACGGATCAACCTAGATTACCTGAAGCCCTATGTAGATAAACCGATCGGCTGCCTGACTGTTATAGTGCCACTGAGAATATCACTCGGGAAGATACTCTCTAGTACCTGGGTAGTTGGGTAGTACGAATAAGGGTATGATCTAGCCTCCTTTGTTAGTGCCCTAAGATATTGGGCCGAGTACTACTTTTGGACCCCAAACGTATATCAGAGAGCTATAGCACAGGGAAAACTCTTGTGTGTGGAACCCTTGAATACCTAACACTTGGGGACATAAACATAAACAAATTAAAATAGACAAGATCTATTGCTGTGCAATTGTGTTCAGGTTGCCAAATTACTACACATTTCTTCCTGGTTAAGCAATTGGGCATTTCATCGAGTGGATATCGATTCCATGAGCCAACCAAAGCAAGACAACCTGACCAAGTATGTGAAAGAAAGGGAAAAGTCAAAGGAGGAAGTTCCAAGGAGAGCGCTAGAAACAAGCCAGGAGACATGCATCAAAGAGGTAGAAAAGGTATCTCCCCCTTTTGAATTTGAGAATGAAATGGCCAAGATTAAAATATCCATCCCTTTCAATGAACTCATCAAAAAGGGAGAATATCAAGATCATATCATTAAAATACTAAATATGGGGGGGACCTCCGACACTTTGAATGCCCACGATGATCACCCTGCCATTTTGTTCGGTCTGTGCATAGAGGAGATGGGTGATACTGAGGACGTTCCCCCATTATAAGTTAGTCTCAAGGTCCACAAAATGACCTTGCATAATTCCATGCTGAATTCAGGTGCATCACAAAATCTCATGTCCAAAGTCATCATGGATGGGTTGGATTTGGACATCACCAGGCCCTATACGAATCTATTTTCTTCCGATTCAAGAAAACTGAAATGTTTGGGTCTGATCAAATATATGGTTATCTTCTTGGTCCAAATCCCTTCTAATAATTTGGTTATGGACGTGGTCATGGCCGATATAACTCCTAAGTTTGGCATGCTATTATCCAGGTCATGGGCCGCAAAATTGAAGGGGACTCTACAAATGGACATGTCGTACGACACCATCCCTATTTTCATCTAGGATAGAAGGTTATACAGAGAAGCACTATTGAAATACATGGTGAGAAGTAAGACACAGTTGAACAAACACCCCATCTACTCTGTCAACACTAAGATCAACTCCTCCATTTTTTACAATGACCTGAGTTTTGAAGAAGAAGAAGAAAAAGTTGTTTTGGTTGTTGACGACAAAGCTGTGCGACAGGCAACAGAGTGTGCAAACCCGAGGAACTGTGTGGATAATGAGATGTGGAATATAAGTTTCGATGGATCCGTCATCAAGGAGGGATCAGGGGCCGATGTATGGATAATCCCTCCCAAGGTAGGCACACAAATATTCTCATACAAACTCGGTTTCAACTACACTAATAACATGGATGAGTATGACGTGTTGATTTTGGGCCTGAAAGTATTGAAAGAGTTGGGCACAAAGAGGATGGCAGTGCATGGAGACTCTGATATCATTATAAATCTAGTGAATGGAATATATCAATCCAATCACCCCATACTGAGAGTGTACAAAAATATATTTTTGTACCTCCTCGAATAATTCTTGGAGTGTAATTTATCAGTGATCCCGAGGGATTAGAATCAGATTACAGATGCCTTGGCCACCTGATCCTCCATTTTTAAAATTCCAATTTTTCCAAAAATAAAGTATGATATTGAATTCAAACATAGGATGGCAGTGGCCAATAATATCAAGTATTGGCAGGTGTTTGAGGATGACAAAAAGGTGGAGATATTTCTCCAAATGAGCGACGAGTTCGTTAATATGACCATTGATGACGAGTGCTGCTGTGACAAATATGAAAGCATGGATGTGAACAATGATGATGACCCTTTATAGAACCAAATATATGGAAGGGACATAGTACAACTTAAGAATAATATCATCCCAAAAGGATTAGTTCTGTTGGAAAATATTTTCGATGAAAACAACGTGGCTAGAAATACCAAGATCATTGCAAATGACAAAGATGTCGAGGATTGTAATATCGGTACCCATGATAATTTGAAAATAATCAAGCTATCAAAGAAGCTTAGTCCAAAGGTCAGACAAGATTATATCAAGATCATGAAGGATTTTCCCGTCGTTTTCTCTTGGAGTTATGATGACTTGAAAGTTTATGAAACCAAAGTGATTGAACATGTCATTCCTCTCAAAGAAGACTAGAATCATTTCAAGCAAAAGATGAGACAAATAAATACCCTACTGCTTCCGCTAATCGAAAAAGAGGTAAAGAAAGTTTTCAAATCCAAAACTATCATTTCTTTAAGGTTTTCAAAATGGGTTGCAAATGTGGTACCTGTAAGGAAAAAGAGCGACGAAATAAGGTTGTGCGTAGATTTTCAGAATTTGAACAAAGTATCCCTCAAGGACAACTACCCTCTCCTAAATATGGACTATATCCTATAGAAGGTAGTTGGGTCCGAGAAGATGTTTATGCTCGATGGATTTTTAGGTTACAATAAGGTCATGGTACACCCAGATGACCGGGAAAAGAAAACTTTCATGACACCATGGGGTCGTTCATGTACACTTAGATTCCCTTCGACCCGATGAACACTGGAGCTACTTTCCAGTGGGCAATGGATATAGAGTTTTCTGAAGAGAAGGACAAATTTATAGTGATCTATCTAGATTACATCATAGTTTACTCTAAATCTGATGAACAACACCTCGGACATTTGAAGATATTTTTCCAAAAGTGCAGGAAGTTCAACATATCTTGGAATCCAAAAAAATCACATTTCAAAATATAAGAGGGGAAACTATTGGGGAACATCATCTCAAAATAAGGTATAAAGATAGACCCCAACAGGGTTGAAGGAATCCTGAAAATCAGCACTCCGTGCAGCAAGAAGGAGGTGCAATCCTTCCTAGGAAAGGTGAATTTATTGAGAAGATTCATCCTGAACTTGGCAGAAATTATAAAACATATCACCTGTATGCTCAGAAAATGGAACACAATCAAGTGGAACCCTGAAGCTAGAAAATCATATGAAGACATCTAGATAGCACTGACCAAAGCTCCCGTGTTGGCCAGCCCGAACTTCAAAAAGGACTTCATCTTGTTCTCGTTCGCCTCAGAACATACCATTGCTAGCATATTGTTACAAAAGGATGATTAGAACTTTGAGAAGCCTATAGCCTACTTCAATAGGACGCTGAGGGATGCCCCACTGAGGTATGACATTATGGAGAAACAAGCATATGCCTTAGTGAAATCCCTAAAGGAGTTCAAAACCTACATACTACATTCCCATGCCATCGCTTATGTGCCCAACAAATCAATCAAAGATATCCTGACTCAGCCTGACTCAGAGGGAAGAAGAGGTAAGTGGATCGTGGCCATGCTGGAATATGACCTTGAAATCAATCCCACAAAGTTGATCAAAGGACAGGGCCTCACAAAATTGATGGTGCAATCGAACTGCGACATTCTGGGAATCAAATTCATCACTAATTTATTAGAGAATCCTTAGGAAGAGACAACCGTGCAAGTGGCTTAGAAGTTCATCGATTCACCTTGGTACATGGATATCATTTATGTGTTGAGGAATCTACAAGCCCCTCTAGGGTTAAGTANTTGTGTTGAGGAATCTACAAGCCCCTCTAGGGTTAAGTAAGACCAAGTCGAGATTATTAAAGCTCAAATCTAAAAAGTTCTACATCCTTGACAACTCACTGTATTGGAAAGATCTAGGAGGGATATTGCTGAGCTGCATACTAGAAGATGACACAAAACAATCCATCAGAGAATTCCACAAAGGTGACAGTGGGGGAAATCGCTACTGGAAAACCACCACGGACAAAATTCTCAGAGCGGGTTACTATTGGCCCACCACCTTCGCGGACGTGTACAAATAGGTTTCCAGTTGCCACGAGTGTCAGATTTTTGATGGAAGGAGAAAGATGCAATCACTTTCGCTAAAACCAATCTCGGTCGAAGCATCGTTCATGTAATAGGGCATCGATTTCATAGGAGAGATTCATCGACCATCGTCGATGCAACACAAGTGGATACTTACAACCAAATATTATTTCAAGAAGTGTTTCAAAGAAATTCCAATGAAGTAGGATACTGACACGGTCATTATTCAGTTCCTGGAGACCAACATCCTGTCTAGGTTCGGGTGCCCTATCAAGATCATCACAGAAAACACAACCACTTTAAATTCAAGAAAATGGAGAAGTTTTGCAAGGACTACGATATAACCCTGGGACATTCTACAACATATTACCCACAAGGTAATGGGATTTTAGAATCATCTAATAAGAGCCTAACCAGGATCATTAAAAGTCTCTTACAGGACAACAAGAAGGCATGGAATAAGAAACTTATTTACGCGTTGTGGGTGGACAAAATCACTACCAAAAAGTCCATCTCCACATCACCATTCCAAATTGTGTATGGCACAGACACGATTTTCCCAACCTTGCTAGGATTTCCCATCATAAAGTTGTTGCAAGAGAAAGAGGCTGAGGAAAATGATACGCAGAGAAGGATAAATCAGTTGATTCATGCACAACAGATGAGGGAGTAGGTTTACAACCGATCACAACTTCATCATGAGAAGATGAAGACATTTTTTGAAAAGCACGCAAAGCAGGAGGAATTTCGGATGGGAGATCTGGTGTTGAAGTGAAACACGAGGAACAAAGATAAAGGAAATCACGGAAAATTCAATCATATTTGGAAGGGGCCTTTCAGAATTAGTGTGTATCATGGAAACAACGCATATTTTGAAGAATAACTAAATGGGGAATGCGTTGGTTGGGGGCTTGTAATAGATAGGTTCCTCAAACACTACCTGGTGCAGTAAAGTCCGTTTAAATACCATTATCATTGTAAATAGTCATTTTATTTTATTTTTCATTTTCAAAGAGGGTTCTTTCGAGTCAGTATGTCAGCAGAAAAATGATGCCCGGAGTGAAGGCCCTAAGTTTATGCTGAGTCTAGTCGAAACCGTGTTAAGAAGGTTTCAGTTGTGTTTTTGTCTTCTGTTGTTTCAAGGTATGGAATTCGAATAAGGCCCAATGGCCAGGCACTTGGTTTGTTGTTCTTTTCCACCTCACTGGGAGGATAGAAATCCCCGTTGGAGGTAGCTATTAGCACCATCATTTTTCAGTTAGAATCAGTCTTAGTCAAGTCAGATTCCGTGTGTCAAAGCATGTGAGGTTAGGTACCGAAAAGAAAATGGATCAAAGTCAGCAAGTGGCCGGTTGGCCCTTGTTGTCGGGAGGGGATGTTAGAACCAAAACATGTGTGAAGGGTAAGGGTATTTTCCTGAAGAGTCGGGTCCTGTCAAAAGAGAAGGTCTTATGTGCCTAAAGTCTAGGCAAGTTGTTAAATAGAAGTCATTAGCGGATGAAGTGACCATCATCAACTCATTATGAATCCAGAGAGAGTTAAAAATCATGGCGCTCATATCACATATTCCCTACAACTCTTATCATTTTTACTTCGCACACTCTGAAGTGTACCTGTCGCATGAATGTACTGTGAAAATATTCAAGATCTCTCTGAAACCTCCAGTTGCCATGAATTCAGTGTCCCCTGGCACGTTTCCATCTCTCACCCACCCGATTATAAATTTCGAGTGCTCTGTATGCATTTTTTTCATCAATCAAATTTACACATCATCTGTAGTTATTCTCGCAAGCCTAGGTCAATTGATATTACCACCTTTGGCTCACACAAAATCCATTGTGCGTAGAGCTAATACACATCGCTCCATGACGACATCCCAAAGCATAAGAAAAGGTGTGTGAAGTGGTAGGAATGATGGACCCGAGCCTCAAAGCTTGACGTTGGTCAACGAACATCCGAAGGTTAGGGTGTATTTTGAGTAGGTCGGATGCATGGACTTTTGTAGAAAAATCTAAGGCTTCAACATGAAACTAGCGGAGTTGTTCACACTCGGGTTCGATGGGTCCCGAACGGTAATTGAAGGTGTCTCTTTCCAAGTGACAGAGGAAAATATGTCAGCCATGACAAAGATCCCTTCGCACGGTGAAAGGTGGTTTAAGGGAATGCCTTTGGACACACAGTATTACGAAGACTTCATTAAGCAAGACTGCTTAGGCGGGAAGGTTGAAATGGGTGTTCCAAGTAGACATTTTCAGGGGCCTTTTCATAAAATCATGGAGGTGATTAAGAAATATTTCACCCGTGAAGGAAGGTTTGACAAAATATATCCACACCGCATTAGACTGTTGATGCACTTCACAGGGAGGAGACCGTTAAATATGCCTTTCTTCTTAAACCAAAGTCTTTGATAAATAGAGCACAAGAACCAAGATGAACTAGATCTGTCGAAGAGGAAACATCGCACGTATCACTGATTAAATTGCTGATGGTGGAGGAGTAAGGTGACTAGAAAATAACCAGGATTCGTTTCTACTTGCAACAGGCATTCCCAAGGACCCAAAGGGGGCTTTCTCTGTACCTACCGAAAGGGTAACATCGCACCATGCGGAGGCTGAAGAAGGAAGGGTTGTGGTGGAAGGAAGGATGTTGGAAGCCCTGTCCCCCCAACAAAAAATACCCAGGAGAAGGTGGAGGCCAAGGAAAAACAAGGAGGCTGGAGAGACCCGAGTCCCGAACGCGCCATGTGCCAAGTCAGTGGTCGAAGAGTTACTCATGCATGCTATTTAGCTAGAGCCCATCGAAGGAACAACTCAAGAAATATGGGTCAGAAGGAGGAGGACAGACATCAAAATCATATATGTTCATGATCCATCACAACAGATGAAGAAAGCGTAGCTCACTATTGTTGAGTTATACCAGGAAAAAAAATATTTGAGACAATAGTTAGCAATGAATATCATCGAAGTATCATCATCATAAGGTCGCAAGGGAAACATGACTTGGCTAAAGAGATAACTTAGGGAAGTGTTGGATACGATCATACAGTTGAGCAAAACAGAGAGGGTTTCATATGAAAGGAATGTGAAACACTTCAGGGAATGTGAACCGATCATGTAGAAAGTTCACGCATCTCTGGCCAGAGCACAGAAGAAGCTGAAAGGGAATGTGGTTCTACAAAGGCAAGTGATGAACCTGAAAATAAAAAAATGGTATCTCAGGAGAGAACTTCGAGTATCCAAACTGCAAACAAGACTAGACGCATGATCGATCGACCCCATTTTTTGTCTCCTCAGATGTGGCAAGGACTTAGACTCTGACATATACCCACGCGAAAAACATATGACACAATATGATGGGATCTCATGGTGAAGGACATGTGTATGTTAGACATGCAACAATTTGAAGAAGAGGCATTGTTCCCTAGTTGGGGTCATCGTTTTGGAGGCACCTACAATGGTATGCAGTCACCCGCCATATGCACACACCAACAAACGGTCACGCGACATAGATCATGGCTGTTACAATATGTGGCAGGAGTCTGACATAACACTTGATCGTCCAGATGCCCTATCAAAGGAAATAATCGACACATCATCTTCTAACGATGAGATCTTGTTGATGACTGAAACACCGTGGCAAGGACGAGCGACTATGATGTTTTCGATTGTAGCCAGTTCTATTTTTAGCAAAATGCCATTCAAAGAGTCATCTGATAGAGTGTAGTTGAAACCTAGTTTCTATGGATAGTATTTAGAATGCAGGGTGGCCCAAGCGGCAAAACCTTGTCTATATATTCCATATTTTCAATGTAAGATGGGTTGGTTGGAAAAACAATGTATACAATGACTATTGATTGTAGTTTTTTGATCCGAGTGAAACTTAATGCAAAAGTTCTGAAGCTTTGATGAAAATATTATAATGGTGGAAGTTTTATGTATTTTATTCTTTCTTTGCATATGTGATTTCCTGTGTTCTTTATATTCATATATGTAATCTCTGTCTAAATTAGAATGTAATTTAAAATCTAGAATTCACTGCGCAATGTTCTAGATTCACGCCATTTAGACAAACCGTTTTCTTATAAGTTAACTCCGAATTCATCCCCAATGGTGCTTCGAGTTTCTTCATGTGTTCTTCTCTCACCACACACAACAATTTTTAATGGAAGACTGTTGCTCATTTAGCCTTTATCCTCTCGAGTTCATTCACTAAGTCATTTATTTTTGTAGTTTTCTTAAATCGAATCCATAGCCCAAGGTATTTCTTTCTTTCACCAATAGAACCATAAAATATTGTTTCAAAGTGTTAAATCTAGCCTAGAGTTCAAAGTTATATCCCATATAGAGACAAAGTCTCCAAAGATATCCCTCTTTAGGTACGAAAGGCTAGTTTTGGGCCTCAAAGTTGGTTTGTAGGTTGCCTCTATCATTCGTTTCTCAACCGAACAAAGTTTACAAAGTGATAACAACTATCATATGGTATTCCTTTCCATGCAATGCCCCTCCATACAATGCCTTGCATTCACTTGCCATGCCTTATCTTTCCATACCATGCCTTTCCATATCATGCCATGCCTTGCGATGCTATGTCATTCATTGCCTTTTCATGCCTTGCATCTAGAGCACCCCTCACTCCCGGGTTCCATGCCCCGTGAGTGGATTGATAATGTGGTAAGTTATTCCATGCTTAAACAAGATTTCAACATCTCACAAAACTCAAAAATACTTTGTCGTTATGTTTTTATACCCTCGGGAGGAATTGACTAAGAGTCGCCAAAATGGTTTGGAATGCAACTTACAAATTGGCATATAACGAAAACTGAGACTCAGATGGAGGAACCGTCATATCCATTGGATTCTTGGCATAAGATTTCAGCTAGATCACTCCTCACTCTCGGGTCCCATGCCTTGAAAGTTATTTTTTTCATTGATTTGGATAACTAGGGTTTTGCTAAGTAAGAAGCAATGCAACATTTGGATTTTGGGGTCTAATTTATGAAACCATCCCTCGAGAGATGGGAAATGTGGTCAAATGGTCCATGCCTAAACAAGTTTTCAACATCTCACATAACTCAAAAATGCTACTCTGTTAGGTTTTTATGCTCTGAGGAGGAATTGTCCAGGAGTCCCCGAAATGGTTTGGGATGCCACTTGCAACTGGGCATAAAAATAAAAATGAGACTCAGATTGAGGAACCATCGACTTCAATGGATTACTGGGATAGGATTTTAGCTAGAGCACCCCTCACTCTTGGGTTCCATGCCTCAAAAGTTTCTTTACTCATTGATTTCAAGAATTAGTGTTTGGCTTAATTTGAAGCAATGTGACATTTGGATTAAGGGGTCCAATTTATGAAATCATTCCTCATGAGTGGATCGACAATGTGGTCACCTATTCCATGCCTAAATAAGCTTGTAACATCTCACATAACTCAAAAATGTTGTTCTGTTAGGTTTTTATGCCCTCAGGAGAAATTGGCCAAGAGTCATTGAAATGGTTTGGGATGCAACTTTCAACTCAATATATAACGGAAATTGAGACTCGGATTGAGGAACCATGGTCTCCATTGGATTTATAGCATAGTATTTAACCTAGATCACCCCTCACTCCCCGGTCCCATGCCCCATATGTTGCGGTTTTCATCAATTTGGATAAATAGGGTTTTTCTTTGTAAGAAGCAATGAAAAAATACGATTTAGTGGTCCAATTTATGAAACCATGCCTTAGGAGAAGATAGACAATGTGGTCACCTAGTCCATGCCTAAAAAATCTTTCAACATCTCATGGAAATACAAAATGCTACTCTGTTAGGTTTTTATTCCCCAAGGAGGAATTGGCCAAGAGTCCCCAAAATGGTTTGGGATGCGACTTGCAATTGGGAATATAAAAAAAAACGAGACTCGGATTGAGGAACCCTCATCTACATTGGATACCTGGCATAGGATTTCACCTATATCACCCCTCACTCCCGATTTCGATGCCTCAAAAGTTGTTTTTTTCATCGATTTGGAGAACTAGGGCTTTGTTTAGTAAGAAGCAATGCAAAATTTGGATTTAGGGGTCCAATTTATGAAACCATGCCTCGGGAGTGCATGGAAAATGTGGTGACCTCTTCCATGCATAAAACATCTTGCAACATCTCAGAAAACTCAAAAAGGATACTCTGTTAGGTTTTTATGCCCTGAGGAGGAATTGTCAAAGAGTCCCCGAAATGGTTTGGGATGCGAATTGAAATTGAGCATATCACAAAAACCAAGACTCAGATTGAGGAACCATTTTCTCCATTGGATTCCTAGCATAGGATTTCAGCTAGAGGACTCCTCACTTCTGGGTCCAATGCCCCAAAAGTTGTTTTTTTCATCGATTTTGAGAAATAGGATTTTTCTCAGTAAGAAGCAATGAAAAATTTGTATTTAGGGGTCCAATTTATGAAACCTTGCCTCATGATTTGATGGAAAATGTGGTCACAGAATCCATTCCTAAACAAGCTTCCAACATCTCACGGAACTAAAAAATGCTCCTCGATTAGGTTTTTAGGCCATGAGGAGGAATTGTCCAAGAATCATTGAAATAGTTTGGGTTGCGACTTGCAACTGGGAATATAATGAAAATTAAGACTCAGATTGAGGAAAAATCAACTTTGTTGGATTCCTCACATAGGATTTCAGCTAGAGCACTTCTCACTCCCAGGTCCAATCCCTCAGAAGTTGTTTTTTTCATCGATTACGATTACTAGTGTTTTGCTCGGTTTGAAGCAATGAAACATTTGGATTTAGGGGTCCAATTTATGAAACCATGCCTCAGAAGTGGATTGAAAATGTGACCACCTAGTCCATGCCTAAGAAATCTTGCACCATCTCACTGAACTAAAAAATGCTTCTCTGTTAGGTGTTTTTTCCCTAAGGAGGAATTGGCCAAGAGTTCTCGAAATGGTTTGGGATGCGACTTGCAACTGGGCATAAAATGAAAATCGAGTCCCTTATTGAGGAACCATTGAATTCAATGGATTACTGAGATAGGATTTGAGATAGAGTACCCCTCACTCACAGGTTCCATGCCTAGGAAGTTTCTTTACTCATTTGATTTCAAGAACTAGTGTTTTTCTCAGTTTGAAGCAATGCAACATTTGGATTAAGGAGTCCAATTTATGAAACCATGCCTCGAGAGTGGATAGACAATGTGGTTACCTATTCCATGCCTAAACAAGCTTGCAACATCTCACAGAACTCAAAAATGATGCTCCATTAGGTTGTTATGCCTTGAGGAGGAATTGTCCAAGAGTCCCTAAAATGGTTTGGGATGCGGCTTGCAACTATGCATAAAAATAAAAATAAGACTTAGATTGAGGAACCGTCGACTCCAATGGATTACTCAGACAAACTTTTAGCTAGATCACCCCTCACTCTAGGGTTACATGAATTGGAAGTTGATTTACTAATTGATTTCAAGAACTAGTGTTTTTCTAAGTTTGAAGCAATGTAGCATTTGGATTAAGGGGTCCAATTTATAAAATTGTCCCTCAGGAGTAGATGGATAATGTGGTCACCTATTCCATGCCTAAAAAGTCTTGCAACATCTCACTAAACTAAAAAATGTTTATTCGTTAGGATTTTATGCCCCGAGGAGGAATTGGACAAGAGTCCCCGAAATGGTTTGGGATGTGACTTGCAACTAAGAATATCATGAAAACCAAGACTCATATTGAGGAAACATCATCTCCATTGTATTCCTGGCATATGATTTCAGCTAGAGCACCCCTCACTCCCAGGTCCAATCCCTCATAAGTTGTTTTTTTTCATCGATTTTGAGAACTAGGGTTTTTCTTAGATTGAAGCAATGCAACATTTGGATTTAGGGGTCCAATTTATGAAACCATGCTTCAGGATAGGATGGAAAATCTGGTCACATAGTCCATGCCCAAACAAGCTTGCAACATCTCACAGAAATCAAAAATCCTACTTTGTTAGCTTTTTATGTCCTAAGGAGGAATTGACCAAGAGTCCCCGAAATGGTTTGGGATGCAACTTGTAACTCAACATATAATGAAAATCAGGACTCAGATTGAGGAACCGTCATATCCATTGGATTCTTGGCATAGGATTTATGCTACACCACCCTCACTCCCAGGTCCAATCCCTCAGAAGTTGTTTCTTCATTGATTTAGATAACTAGGGTTTTGTTCAATAAGAAGCAATGAACTATTTGGATTTAGGGGTCCAATTTATGAAACCATGCTTGAGGAGCGGATGGAAAATGTGGTCACATATTTCATTCCTAAACAATCTTGTAACATCTCACAAAACTCAAAAGTGCTGCTTCGTTAGGTTTTTATGCCTTGAGGAGGAATTGGCCAAGAGTCCCTAAATGGTTTGGGATGTGACTTGCAACTGGGAATAAAATGAAAACCAAGACTTAGATTGAGGAACCATCAAATTCGATGGATTACTGAGATAGGATTTCAGTTAGAGAACCCCTCACTCACAGGTGCCATGCCTCGAAAGTTTCTTTACTCATTGATTTCAAGAACTGGTGTTTTTCTTAGTTTGAAGAAATGCAACATTTGGTTTAAGGGGTCCAATTTATGAAACCATCCCTTAGGATCATATTGATAATTTGGTCCCTTATTCCATGCCTAAAAAGTCTTCCAACATCTCACAAAACTCAAAAATGTTGCTCTGTTAGGATTTTATGCCCTGAGGATGAATTGGCCAAGAGTCTCCGAAATGGTTTGGGATATGATTTGCAATCGGGAATATCATGAAAAATGAGATTCGAATTGAGGAACCATCATCTTAGTTGGATTCCTGGCATAGGATTTCAGCTAGATCACCCCTCACTCCTAGGTCCAATCCCTCAAAAGTTTTTTTTTTCATCGATTTTGAGAACTAGGGTTTTTCTCAGTTTGAAGCAATGCAAAATTTGAATTTAGGGGTCCAATTTATGAAACCATTGTTACACATCAAAATTACTCATTGCAATGATGGACTAGTGTCGTCATTATCAAATGTCACAAGTGTCTCATTTCTCCCACAAGTGTCACAAATATCATACTGTCGTCTTGCCTATGTTGTGTCTCAGAGGACATTATCAAGAAAACTTACAAGACACCTCAAAAGAATGGTTTTGAAGAGGAGAAGTCATTTGACAAAGAGTGCAAATCTTTTGCCACTGAGAAAACCACTAAAAAAAAATTTTTGGAAGGCAATGCTCCCCTATATACCGTCAGGGAGTGCCAATTCTCTGTGACCTCTTTTGGGGCAGCGTTCCAATGCTCTGTGCCCCATTCTAAGGGAGCGCTGGAATTTTTTGAGCGAATTTTTGGATTGTTGAGGGAAATTAGGAAAGAATCCCTTCATATTTGGAGTTGGTTGGATTCGGATCTAAGGTCAAGGCTCGATATTATGGAAGACCCACAACTAGAGGAGAAGAATCCTCAACTTATCCCAATAATCTCTTAAGTGGTTAGGCCTCTCCAAGCCTATATAAGGAGGCCTTCTCATGGTGAAAGGAGATATAGATATTGCGAGATACAAAACTTATGATCTCATGAGTGGTATTGGATGGAGACTTTGTGAAGTATCAAAATTATGATCTCATAAGGGAGATATCATTGAAACATCAATATTCCCTGTGTGGATTATTTGAGCAAGGGTCTGGATAAAGAGAGCTTGGTGAAGTTGCTGCACCTACAACCATGGTTGTAAGCATCTCACTTTTTTTCCATTAATCTAAATCTATACTTGGCATGTTTCCTTTAAAGTTTGTGTACGTTTCATGAACTTGTTTCTTTCATAGATCCATCATGAAGCTAATCAAGGTATATTAGGAAGTATCATTGTTGTTTCTCATTGTATTTCAGTACCTTCTGAAGAACTTGGAGATCAATATCAACCTAGATTGAGCAAGGACAAACGTCAGTAAAAGGTATTTACCCTTCTTCCTTCTTCTTCTTTGAATAGTTTATCTTGATGCAAAGGAAAGTCAGTGTCCACTATAGCACTTTTCTTTATTGGTCATAGGTGTTATTGGATAAATCCATAAGTGTAGACACAAACCGATCTCCCTAGATCCACGTGGATCTAGAACAAAGCAAGACAAAATAATACTCTTTCCCTAGATTTTGACTATTGAATTAAATAGGAGACAAGAAATAATAACATACCTTATTATCACTTCCAATGGTCTTTGTTTCTCCCGCTTCACTCCAGTGCTCTTATGCAGTCAAGACCAAGACCACACAAACCAACCAAAGTGAAGAAAGCACAATCTATTCAACAGTCAATCTATGTATATGATCAAGGAATTATACAATAAAGTGG
>SNQJ01S0068731.1:89913-111206 GCA_010110895.2 Picea sitchensis | reverse complement strand
GTTCCATTGAACAGAGGGGCCTTATTGGTTGAATTTCCTTCATGGCTTGACATGTTTAAGCTCTAGGATATACCCTTAGATAAAAGGGGCCAGCTCTGATACCAATTGTTGGACAACTGAGAGGGGGGGGGTGAATCAGTTCTTACCGTGCTTAAACAATCATGCTTATTTTAAAATCCTTACAAGGAACTCAATGATGATCACAATAATGTAGGGAAATAAACAATGGCACATTCAACATCAGTCACATATATGAGAAACACATAGACAAATATTTCTCGAGGAAACCCATAAGGGTAAAAACCTCTTCTTATTTATATGATAAGTATTATTTACATTCTTTACATTATCATACATATGAGCACCAACTCATTGTGAGGCTACAACCTCTGTTTTTGAAAGCTAAGACTTGCTGAGAGAACTAACTCTCTGTTTTCTCTAGCACCCACTAAAAGGAAGCACCAACTCCCTAGTTTCTCTAGAACCAACTAGAAGGAAGCACCTACTCCCTGGTGTCTCTAGCACCAACTAGAAGGAAGCTACTAATCCCTATGTTCAAGAACCCACTTGAACCTCTGAGGACACCGGTCCTCCCTAGCACCTCCCTACCACCCTGGATTACCAATATGTGTTACTGAAACTTATTACATTGATATAATGTTTAACAACAACTTACCAGTGTCATCAATGTTCTGCAAGATTTCGTTTCTCTGTCTGCCTCACAGTCTTCCTGCATGCATACATTGCACTTTCTATTCTTCTTCCTTTTGTTCTCTGTACACCATTCCCGTTCAATGACCCTTTTCTCTTCTGGCCATACCATCTCCTATACTTCACCTCCTTCTTCCTGCATGCATCACCCACCGCAACAACAACAACCTCATCACTTCTTTGTCCCGTGTACTTATAGATTATGTACACCTTGTGCATACAATGTACACCATGCCTCTGCCTTCTCACATTGCATTAATCTCTTCCACATTTCGAGTGCTCTGTCTGATCATCATGGTAACCCTTCAGCTTTTCTGGCAATTTTCCCATGCATTCAGCATCACTGGATGTCATGCTGAGATTCCTTAGCCTCTCTGGCAATCGAGACTCTTCGTCCTCTCTGGCATATTCGAGCTTATAATTTCTTCTTCAGTTACAAACTTCAACGCTCATCCACTTGTCAGTCGCCTCCATGAACAGTCTTTGTTCTACTGGTTGATCTCTTGAGACTCTTCACTTCCTCTGTCAATCACCTTAAAGTGTCTTTGAGTCCTCTGGTAGAACTCATCATTGGTTTTTGGCAGGTTCACTGTGTCGTGCAACAGTAGCCCTCCGATCTCCTTCAATTTCATCTGCACCGTTGAATGATCTTCATAAGCTTGCCTTTATTTTGTATTTCATCATTTCGGATTTCCTGTGGCCAAATGTCTTTCCAGTCCATGTCACGATCTCTGAAACTCCAAAATGGATATTTTCTATGCTAGCTCCTTCCTCTATATGACCATGGCCATGATCAAGTGCTTGTTCATAAATTGCTTTTCGAGATTTCATTTTTTGGCATTTCGGGACTCTTGATGTTGAGAGTCTATGAATTCTCCATCTCCCGGTAACTGAAATCCTGGTCTCCAATACATCGAAGGGGGTCGGATCAATGGTCCATGATCTCTTCGAACCAATGACTCAAATCATTTCACGATTTCACAAATCGTGATTTCGGCATTCCTATGGTGAATGTTCTTGATGCTTCCAACTACTGATCCGTGAAACTCTGAAATGGGGTGGGATCAATGGTCCCAATCAACCCTTGATCTGAAGGTTCAGATCATTTCCCGATTTCTCATTTCACAATTTTAGAATTCCTGTGGTATTGTTTGTTGCCTCTCCAAGTTGCGATTTGCGAAACCCCAGAATGGAGTCTTTGACATGCTCTGATCTTCTGCCACACGTCCCTCTTGGATCAACGATCAAGATTTTATCGAGACTTCACAAATCCACAAGCCTTCATTGTGCCTGATCAACGGTCCATATTTGGCCTTGATATAACGATTGAGATTATTTTGCAATTTCGCATATCACAATTTTGAGAGGTGAAAGGCTAGAGCATTTCATACCTTTAAATTTCCAGTCAGTGAAATGCTGATCTGTGTCCACGTGTCCTGCCCGTAGATGGATGGTCCTCCTTCTTTTTGGATTTTGTATACCCGCTTCTCCTTTCACTTTAATGAATGTCTAGGTTCTCCCTGATCCAATGATGGTCAGAACTTATGCTCAGATCTAATGCCTGAGATCTGTCCTCCTCTTCTGCGCATTCTTTTTGTCTACAATCAGATCTAACGGTCCTCCTTATTTCAAGAATTTAAATGGGATCCAATGATCACTGATGCATCTCCTCTCGAGCTTAGGAACTGCGATCGATTCTGCGCTAATTACTCCTGAGCTTACTTTGTTTCCGTTTTTCATCGATGCTTACTCTGATCTTGTCATCAATGACCTCCCTACAATCCTTTGCACGCTTGCTGCCATCTTTGATGCTGTACTTTCCATCAATGACAAGCCTAGAATGTCTGTAAAACATGCCAACACCCTTTCACATTCCTTTCAATATTACAATACAGGCTTGTGGTCGGGACGTTCCTCATGCATTGATCGATGAAGGTTCATCTGTTAGTATTTTGTCCTCTATTGCTTGGAAATATTTGGGTTATCCTCAGCTTGTGCCAGTTACCCAGAATCTGTTCACTTTTAATAGAAGAACCAGTCACCCTTTAGGGATCCTCCCCCAGTTTCCCGTAACTTTGGGAAGGAAAACTATCTTTATTAATGTTATGGTAGTCTAGGACCCCTCAGATTTCGATTTACTCCTTGGGCGAGATTATGTCTATGCCATGAAAGATATTTTATCCACTCTTTTTAGTGTGATATCTTTCCCGCACGATGGAATAATGGTGACCATTGATCAACTTTCGTTCGTTGGCCCTGACTTGACCATCAACCCGATGACCTCCCTACATGGTTCTTATATGCAGTCGGTGTCACCCCTGCCACAAGTCAATTATGTGGCATTATATCCCATGAATTCAACTTCAAATGAATTACATACGATATTTGACATGGTTATCTCTTCGGTAGGGCTATTGGAGCCTGATATATTTACCCCTGGCGAGACCTTCGACATGTGTTCCTTCCAGAACATTCTTCTTCCATCCAATGAAGATCTATTCGAATCCATGACCGATTTTTTGTCCCTTGACATCGTGTCCTTCTAGAGCTTTATCCTCTTGGAAGCCATGATCAAGAAGAAGTCGTGAGCATAGTTTTTTTTTCTCTGTGGAAAGATCGTTAAAAAATGAAACATAAGCTTTGAGAATAGTTTTCCTCTCTGTAGCAAGCTCATTAAAAAATGAAACAAAAATATGGGGATTGAACCTGGAACCTTGAGCATAATTATTTTCCTGTGTCAAGCTCGTTAAAAAATGAAATAGTCACCTCTCCCATCCGGTCGATTCTCTTGCTAGATCTTGTAGATGTCAAGTCGAGTCTTTCATTAGGTCTCGTGTTTGAACCTTCATTTTATCCACCCTAATCCTTTTTCTCCATCTAGTAGAGATATTGGTGACAACCTCAAAGTTGGTGAATGAATTGAAGCTTGGGGGGGCATGTCTCCAACCTTTGATTATCATTCTGGATTTATGCTGCTGGATTTTCAAGATGGGGGCAGAGTACCAACCATCCATGGGTATCCCAACCTTTGGAAATTACGTTGGGAAGATACAAGAATACGTTTAATTTTTTTTGAAGCTTGTGTGAAAATGAAACCAATACCGAGCTTAGTCTTTGTTCCTTCTCGTGCTCATAAATACATGATAATGTAACTGAGTAAACTTTAATCTCTTTTTTGGGCTCGCATGGATACATGAAAAATGAACCCCCTAGAGTTATCGTTAAGTTCTTTTCAAACTCTCTAAACATGAAAATATTGTTGAGTGATCTTTCATCCTTGCCCACTCGTTAAAAGGTTTGAAAGGGCGTCTTTCGAGTGATAATTTATCTCTTTTTTAGCCTCGCAAGACTAACATTACGAAAAAGGACAACCCTAGAGTCGTCTTTAAGTTCTTTTCAGACTCTCTAAACATGAAAAATCACCGAGTTTACCTTCTTTGGACTCGTTAAAAAAAATCATACATTGAAGAGCCCATATGGGACTGAACCCTTACTTCTTCCAGTTTGTTAAACAAAGGAAGAGGAACTTACCGAAGGTGATTTATATCGAGCATGTGTTACCCTCCTTGAGCTCTTTAAATAAAAAAGAGGTACTCATCTATTTAGATGGGGGAAAAATTGAAAGAAGCAAGCCAAGCAATTTTTGAAAACATTACCAGTATCTCTTATAGTCGCCCTTGAACACAACACTCTATCTTTGCATGCATTTTAATCTGCTGAACATATGCACTGAACCAATCCTATGAGTTTTCTTACTTCTTTGGTTCACCTGACGAAAGTCACCGTATCCATTGCATTATTGTGTTTTGGTCCATGACATGTTTCTTCTATTGTGCCTCAGTGTTCAAGGGAAGTATCTGCCTCGAGAGTTAGCCATCACAAATTTCCTATTTCAATACCTGTGTCAGTCCATGTTCATTTGATCCACCAATTTACAACTCTGTGTGAGTTTCATGTCGTTGATAGGGGATACATCAAGGCCCTCCTTCTATGAGTTTGTTCCTATCGACTTCAACACATTATCTGAGAACTAGACTTAGAAACCAGTTAGTACCTTGGGACTTGCATGCCTCAATGGAAGGCCTCCTCATGTCCAAAAGTGGGTTTACATCATTGACCTCTGATTGGATGATTCCATGGATGTTTGAATTCATCTCATCAATTCAAATTCGTTGGAATGTACTAGGTTACCTTGAGAATCATTGACATCAATGGTGATTTCCTCGCACTTGTTAACAATTTACCTCATTGTCCGATAATCAAGTGGTTTCTGCCATGTTCGACATCAAGACATCTATTCACATGGTTATATTTGTACTACATCGGGATTGGTAAGAATACCTTGGGTTGAGTCATCACTCTTATATGTACTTTTCCCAGGTTGCGACAAAGTTTCTTTTGAACGTTGACACATATACTATCACATAGATCCACTTTGTATTGGTTTGTGGCTATGTCTTGTCATCTCGTATATCTACTGTGTATTCTTCATGTATTTGATCAGTTCAGGTCATAGGACTATAGATCCACATTGTATATTTAGTAGCTATACCTTTTGTCAATATAATTATGGATCCGCAGTGTATTTTATGGAAGCCATACCTTGAAATTGTTTATCACTCAATCATAGGTATGCCTGCCTTGGGTTTGAAACATGTCATTATATTTGTTTGATGGTTGTGTACAACTTCTTTCAAATTCTCTGAGTTTGTACCCTTTCTTGAAAAAGTATACAAAGTACTTTAGTCTTTAGTTCTCGTCTTCTAACTTCGCATTTTGGGGGGAAATCTGTTACACATCAAAATTACTCATTGCGATGATGGCCTAGTGTCATCATTACTGAATTTCGCAAGTGTCACATTTCTCACACAGGTGTCACAAATATCATACTGTCATCTTACCTATTTTGTGTCTCAGATGAAATTATCAAGAACACTTACAAGACACCTCAAAAGATTGGTTTTGAAGAGGAGAAGTCATTTGACAAAGAGTACAAGTCTTTTGCCACTGAGAAAACCACTAAAAAATAAATTTTGGAAGGCCACTCTCCCCTATATACTGTCAGGGAGTGACAACGCTCTATGACCTCTTTTGGGGGAGCATTCCAATGCTCTGTACCCCATTTTGAGGGAGCGCTGGCCTTTTTTGAGCAAATTTTTGGATTTTTGAGGGAAATCAAGGAAGAATCCCTTCATATCTGGAGTTGGTTGGATTTAGATCTGAGGTCAAGGCTCGATCTTAGGGAAGATCCACAACTAAAGGAGAAGAATCTTGAACTTATCCCAAGAATATATTAAGTGGTTAGGCCTCTCCAAGCCTATATAAGGAGGCCTCCTCATGGTGAAAGGGGACATGGATATTGAGAGAGATACCTAACTTACGATCTCATGAGAAATGGTATGATATGGAGACATTGTGAAGTATCAAACTTATGATCTCATAAGGGAGATATCATTGAAGAATCAACATTCTGTGTGTGGATTATTTGAGAAAGGGTCTGTATAAAGAGAGCTTGGTGAAGTTGCTTCACCTACATCCATGGTTGTAAGCATCTCATTTTGTTTTCATTAATATAAATCTATTCTTGGCCTATTTCCTTTAAAGTTTGTGTCGTTTCATGAACTTGTTTCTTTCATAGATCCATTATGAAGTTAATCATGGTAGAGTAGGAAGTATCATTGTTGTTTCTCATTGTATTTCAGGACCTTCTGAGGAAGTTGGAGATCAAGATAAGCCTGGATCAAGCAAGGAAAACCATCGGTAAAAGGTATTTATGCTTCTTCCTTCTTATTCTTTGAATAGTTTAGCTTCATGCAAAGGAAAGCCAGTGTACACTATAACACTTTTCTATCTTGGTCATAGGGGTCTAGTATCCAAGAGGAAATCATATTTTTCACAGGGGGATTATCCTGTAACAAATGTGCCTCGAGAGAGGATGGAAAATGTGGTCAACTGGTCCATGCCTAAACAATCTTGTTGCATCTCACGAAACTAAAAAATGATGTTGTATTAATATTTTATTACTTGAGGAGGAATTGGCCAAGAGTCCCCAAATGGTTTGGGATGCGAATTGAAAATGGGAATATAACAAAAATCGAGTCTCAAATTGAGGAAGCATAATCTCTGTTGGATTCCTGGCATATGATTTCATCTAGATAAGCCCTCACTGCTAGGTCGAATCCCTCAAATTTGTTTTTTTCATCGATTTTGAGAACTAGGGTTTTGTTCAATAAGAAACATTGCAACATTTGGATTTAGGGGTCCAATTTATGAAACCATGCCTCAAGAGTGGATGTATACTGTGGTCACCGATTCCATGCATAAACAATCTTGCAACATCTCATGAAACTCAAAAATGTTGCTTCATTAGGATTTTATGCCCTAAGGAGGAATTGGCCAAGTGTCCCCGAGATGGTTTGGGATGCAACTTGCAACTGGAAGTATAACAAATAACGAGACTCAAATTGAGGAACCATAATATCCATTGGATTCTTGGCATAGAATTTCCTCTAGATAACCCCTCACTATCGGGTTTAATCCCTCATAAAATTTTTTTCATCGATTTTGAGAACTAGGGTTTTTCTCAGTTTGAAGAACTACAACATTTGTGTTTCTTTTGTGTAGTAAAGGTCAAGAGGATAAGTGGGTCATGGACCATGATGATAACCCTTTGGAATTCATCATTTTCATCACTTTGATTTTTATTTAGTGTAACACATCCAACCATCCACAGGCTAGGCATGTTATCTACAAGTCCCTTTTCTGGACTAATTCGATCCCTTCTCTTGTTTTTACTAATAGGGAATGCATGAAATATTCACATGCATTGATCAAGATTTAATATAAACATATAAATAGTGAAGCATACAACATGCGCAATAATAAACATCAAGCATGTATATTCTAATCATATTGAATTCAACGATAATTAAGTACACAACAGAATAATTCATACACTCGTAATTAATACCATAACATAGAGCACTTATATTTTATAAAGAAGAAACCAAATGGCTATGGGCTAAGGAAATTCCACCCAACGATAGACATTTTTTTTCCAAGTCTCAATAACAATGTCAACCCTGAGTGAGGGGTATGAATCCAAAAGGATGGTTCTAGAGTGTTACTTGGCTTCCCAAACCAATCAACACTCAATCTCTCACAAGCTTCTCAAACACTCAGAAAAATCCAAGTACCCAGCTCTCTTCTACCCATCTTCCACTACCCACGTGAATAGACCTCCACCCCTCTCTGCCACGCAGTTCCTCATGAAGTCCCTCTCCATTCAGGGCTCTAGTGTAGCTAGTCTAGAATGTCCATGTTGGGACTCTAAGGACTCGTAGTTGTGATCCAAACTGGTCACAGGAAAATCATATCAGACATGCATGCCTCATATCATGGTTGGACTACACCAACAATCTCTACAACCCATAAAACCGTGGCTTCTCTTTAGTAGTTCATTTTCCTTTCCCAAGCCAAGACAATGAAGTGAGGAAAGATGAGTGAATGAAGGGATGACCGTAGTGCAGAATCCGTGAGAGAGGATGAAAAGTGAATATAATGGGTGAATGAGTGCATGAGGTGACTAGAAACAACACCAAAATGAGGACAAGAATGAGAGTACTTTCCTATGGGAGAACGAACGAACAAACCAATCCCTCCCACACAGTAGGGATGGGTTTTTGTAATTCATGGAGATCAAGAACCTCTTAGTCTTACCACAATATCTCAATTAACTTATTCTCCCCCACATTACTCACAAAATGGGAAATATAAAATAAATAAGCACTTATCCCTTTATCCTCCTCTCTCATGGAATCATATCCCCCTATAACTCTAGTCCTTGTCCGTCTAACAACCAACAATGTATTTATTTTTAATAATGATCAAAAAATTACATTTTTCAGGCATACTGGCGTTTTAATAATTGTTTTGGCACTCTGACCTATCAACAATGTAAAAATACATTATTTAATATGGGGGTTCAAAACTCGGGGTGTTACATCCCCTCCCCCTTATTTTTTCACTGTCCTCAATGCATATAGAAAACATGAATCAAAATTCCCAAAATTTATTCCAAAAGCTGCGGGTACTCTACCCACATGGAATATTCATGCTCCTAGGTAGCATATTTAGGACCGTAGTAGGTCCACTAAAATTTTACCAGATCTATAACTCGATTTCGACACATTTTGATTTTTTTGTCCAGTATTCGCATTGGCTGGACCTGAAAGTCTCCCTTTGTTTCTACCTGAATCAGATGTCAATCAACAACATGGTTAAGATAATGTACATATTTCTTTAGCAAACATACATGAAATACATTATGCACTTTTATGGAAACAGGAAATGAAATCATGTATGAAACTGACCCTATTTTTTCCAATATCTCAAATGGACCACAGTTTCTAGCTTCTAGATTTGTACAACGTCCCAACTTGAAGGACCTCTTCTTGGGATTTACTTTCAACAACACATGCTCTCCTACTTTAAATTCTCTTGCTGTCCTTTTCTTGTTGGCATAATTTTTTTTTCTCGATCTTGAGCTGCCTTTAAGTTCTGCTTAATCTTAACCATCTGGTCCTCCATTTCCTTGAGAAACTCTGGCCCAAGTACCACTCTATCTATTGGGTTTCCCATATTACAAGAGTAATTCACTTTCTACCATACAAGACTTCAAATGGGCTCATCTTCAACGAAGCTTGATACCCATTATTATAGGCAAACTCAACCAAGTGTAGGTCATCTTCCCACTCAAATGGCTTATCCATAACATACATTCTTAACACATCTTCAATTACTCGGTTGAACCTTTCTATATACCCATTTGAATGTTGATGGCATTCTATGCTAAAGTTCATATTTGTACCAAATCCTTTGAATAATCCTTTCCAAAAATTTGAAGTAAATTTAGTGTCTCTGTCTGAGACAATTTTCCTAGGTATCCCATGCAACCTAGCAATTTCCTTCATGTATAGTTCTACAATATTAGTTGTTGTATGATTTTTTTTATAGGAACAAAATTAGAACCCTTCATCAATTTATCAACCACTACCATGATTGAATCATGTTTCCTTGTTGTCTTGGGAAATTTAGTTATAAATTCAATGGTTATCACTTCCCATTTCTTCTCTGGAATTAGTAATGGATGTAGAAACCCTGCTATTTAGTCTATGCTCAACCTTCACTCTTTGAAATTCCATACACTTGGTGATGTAATCAACAATATCCTTTTTCATTCTCGATGAAAATAATTGGCTTCTTACTGTTGTAATTATTTTTTGGTAACATGAATGTCCAACATATGGAACATTATGCATTTCCTTTAATACTAAATTCCTAAGTTCTCCAGAACTAGGAAAATAAATTCTATTTTTATGCATAAGTAATCCATCTTCCTTCATCTCATACTCTTTCACTTTCTATTGCACATCTCCTTGTTGTAAGGTTTCCTTTACCTATAGGTAATGATGATCTGTAACAACAACATCTAAAATTCTTCTCTTCAACTCTGATGGATGGATACTAATAGTTGTAGCATGCATGAGATGCAATCTTCTACTAAGTGCATCGACAAATTTATTTTCTTTTCATTTGATATGATTGGTATCAAAGTCGTGTTCACTTAAAAATTCAAGCCATCTTGTTTTCTTTGAATTCAAAGTTGGCTGATAAAAAAAATAATTCAGACCACTGTGGTTTGTTCTTAATTCAAATCTCCTTCCCATGAGATAGTTCCTCCACATGTTCAATGCATGGAAAATGGAAAAAATCTCCAAGTCATGCGTGTCATAATTCCTCTGATTCTCTTTAAGATTTTTGGACTCATAACAAATGACATGTCCATTTTGAGTGAGAAATCCACCAAGTCCTTCCTTGCACACATCTGTACATACCACAAAAATTTCATTTGGGTCATTAATCTTCAAAATAGGTGCACTAGTAAGTAATTCCTTCAACAAATTAAACTTTTCTTCACACTCAGGTGTCCATTCAAATTCAATTCCCTTCTTTTTCAAAGAAGTGATGGGATGAGAAATCTTAGAGAACCCTGCTATAAACCTTATATAGTAACCAACTAACCAAATAAAAGATCTAACTTTTGAAACATTCCTGGGTGTTGTCCATCCTCTAATGGATTCAATATTCTTAGGGTCTACTATTATACCCTATTATGAAATAATGTTCCCCAAGTAATGGATCCATTTTTGATAAAAATAGAACTTACTCAGCTTGGAATACAACTGATTTTCTCTCAACACTTGCAGTACTAGTCTTAGGTGATGTTCATGATCTTCCTATGACTTAGAATAGACAAGTATTTCATCCAGGAATACTATGACAAACTTATCCAAGTAATTTCTGAATATTCCATTCATTAAGCACATAAAGACAACTGGTGCATTGGACAATTCAAATGGAACCACTACAAATTCATAGTGCCCATACCTGGTTCTAAAGGCCGTCTTATCCAGATGTCTTCTTCCTTGACTCTTACCTGATGGTATCCTGATCTCAAGTCTATTTTTGAGAATATATTTGATCCTTTTATCTGATCAAAGAGGTCATCAATTCTGGGTAGAGGATACTTGTTCTTTATAGTATACTTATTTAGCTATCGAAATTCAATACACAACCTCAAGGGTCCATCCTTGTTTTTGACAAAGAGTACAGGTGCTCCCCAAGGTGAAACACTTGGACGTATGTACCCTTTCTTCAACAATTCCTCCAATTTCATTTGTAATTCTTTTAACTCAGGCGTACTCATTCAGTAAGGTATTTTTGGCACCAGGGAAGCTCCTGGAACTAGATCAATAGAGAAATCTATCTCCCTTTTTGGTGGAAACTCTGGTATTTCTTGGAATACATCCTCAAATTCTTGTAGTATCGAGAAATATTCAAGGCTTGGAACCTTTTCATTTTCTGGATCCTCTACATAGGCTGCATACAATTGACACCCTTTTATGAAACATCTCTTTAGTTGTAAGGCCATAATATCCCTTATAGAGATGGGTCTTGGAACTCCTTTCACAGTGCTCTACTTTCCATCTCCATCAAGACATGTAAATTTCTTTCTATGACAATCTAGGACAACATGATGCTTGTCCATCCAATCCATTACAATTATAATATCATAAGACCCCAATGGTATGATATTTAGTTCAACACTAGTATTCACACCATTAGGACTTATGGAACAACTTTTGACCATATTGTTGGGCCCTTTGTTTTTGGATAAGGAATTGCGCAAGTTTTAATTGAGCATGAGTTGTGCAAGCTTCATTAGATACCTGTAGAAAGAGAAACAAAAAGCAGTTGCGAAATCCCGTGCAACACCAGCTAAGCAACAAACGGTTGAAACATAACAAGAAAGTGTGCACGCCAAGAAGGAAGACACAACCCAGATTATATATAGGGATGAACATAATTGTAAAAGAGTTGGCTGGGTTGTTGGTGGCCAGTCGGATTAGTTGTTGATTGCTGTAATTTGAGTTAAGTCAAATCTTGAGTCTGTAATGAAGGGGATCTATCAGTTTTGAGAATTGGAGCTCTACGACATGAGTCCAGATCCAAGAGTTTGTACAACGCACTACTGGGTATTTCTGAGTCTATAATCAGAGAAAGATTCTCAAGGTAATATGAATAAGGACCTAAATTTTCAAATATGATGTGTCTCTGTGTGTTTACTTATGCATTACAGTATTTCCTTATGGATTATGAGTTCTATTTGATGGTTCTACATTTAAATTCTTTCTAGCAACATAAGTAGGTTCAATTCTTGCACATGTATGTCTCAGATTTGTTCATGTCTCTTGCACAAGTTTAGGAATGAATCTTGAAGGCCCTATGGATCCTCTTAAGTCTTTTCCCTACCCTTCCCTATCTATCTGTCTCAGTAACACTTCGGGTGAGACTTATTCTCTTCGGAGGAGATGAAAATGCCAACGCTCTAGACTACATGATACCTTTTGTTGGTAACCTGAGAAGGACCCTGGTATGATCAAACTCACACCAACAAAATGGTTCCATTGTCGGGATTTGTGTTAAAAGGGAACCTGTAGGGAGAATGATTTTTCCCATCCACATATCTGGTATTGATCAATGGTGGGAAAGGAACTGTGATGCCTTCATATGGAAAGAAGTGGAACTGAGGAGAAAACCAATGGAAAACACTTGTGAAGCAATCTTCTACTCAAAAAGATCAAGAAAGCAGTACGAGATTTTCTGGGTTAAATTCCTGGAAGAATTTTTCTACTAGATAAAGAGGCTCCAAGAAGCTCCAGAGTTCCAAGGATGAGTTAAGAGGATATGTGCCTGGAATACCAAGAAGCTAGAAACACTTCAGAGGTTGGATTGTCCAGTTACACGTGCTATGGATTTTTGGGTTAGCACCACACTAGAGGGATACATAATCGAATTTGCAGTCAAGAACCACCGATCTTTCTCACAAACAGAGGCAATTTTCAAGAAATATGCAAGAGGAAGGTTGTTGAGAGAAATCCCCCTATGGATTAAGGTTTTCTTGATGAAGGAAGGGATGCTGACGATGTCCCTGTCTGAGATGGCAGCGTAGACACCCTTGCTTGGGGTAGGGTGAGATGGGGTGAGAGTCATGGCATGATAAAGGGGAAGGATTCTTTGAAAAATGGGGGGGGGAAACATCAAGAAATGGACTCAAGAGATGAGAGAGCCTTGAAGAGAGCTGCCATAGTTGAGAAGTGGTGGCATGACAAGATCAAGAAAGTAGCAAGACAATATGAGAGGTTGAAGAAAGAAGGCGGATCAGGAGAAGTAGAGGAAAGAAAGATGGAAGAAATGTAGAAGATGAGAATACAAGAATGACTGGCTAGTCAAATATTAAACGAGAGAGAAGGGGGAAGAGAAAGAAGTCCCTAGGAGGTGGGATAATAAGGAGAATCTACAGACGTAAGAGAGGAAGAAGCCAACATGAATATTAGAGAAGAGAGAGAATATTCAACCCCAATAACAGGAGAGATCAAGAATTCGGTCGAATAGATCATCCCAGTGGAAGAAAATGAGACCCCCCAAATAAAATAAAATCACCTCGAAGCCAGTGGCGCCAACCCTGAATAACCCATAACCCAAGTGTTACAATAAGTAAGTTTGATACTACCTTCTCATGCTAATTTTGTTCTAGTACAATTAATTAGTTAGTCACAACAAGGAAGTGTGAGTATAGGGAGGATACTGGGATCCCCTGGTAGATCGCAAGAAGGACTGTTAGGATTCATATTGATAGGAACAACAAGATCAACAATGGAAAACCATGTGGGAGGTTTGATTTCTTGATACCCATAATTTTAGGGTAAGGGAGATGAAGATGTTGAGTATCACTGGTTCCTGTGCGAAGAAATCTGGAGATCCAGAGGGACTCCAGATGAAAATAAGTTGGTCGAGTTCTAGACGACCTTGAGAGGTCGCGCTCTCAAGTGGTACATAAATATCATTGAGTCGGGAGTTCCAGGGATGCAAGGTCAAGCGTTCACATTTGGCTAGGTACAGATAAGGTTCATAACTGAGTTCAAACTACCCCAGTCAGAGCAATAGGCTCTATCTGAGTTACGCGAGATCCAGTAGTTGGAAGGTGAATTAGACTGGGAATAAATCCAGAAGTTCAAATATTCCATAGGGAGGTTGGCACATCCAATCCACGAAGAACATCAAAGGGAGTGGTACATTCAGGGGTTACTTCCTCTGACTCAAATTCTGCTAATGCAAAAACAGATAGCTACGTTAATAGACACCTTGGAACAATCGATGAAGATTGAATCCATGGCGGGATACCCTAGGAGATTGAGAGTGACCAGACCCCCAATGGATGCGAATCTGATGCAACTACAAGGGAAGATATTAATACTCACAGAAATGATTCAAGAGTTGATGATACCCATACCAGGACGACCACAGGTTTGGTGCACTGGATTTTATACGGAAGGTCATTTGGTGAATGAATGTCCGTGAATGAGGGGAATGGGACCTCCTCAGAATCTGATGGTAGCCCCACCAGGACTGGAGGGAGGAGTTGCATAAGTGTCGATGAACTTACCATTCCATAACCCCACCTCGTATCATGATTTTCCAGGAGGCCAAGCAACACTAACAACCGAGTATTGGAAATCTACTAAATCCATGGGCATGGGCCAAGACAGTGCCCCATCATGGAGAAATATTCAACAGTAGAAAACACAGTACACTGTGAGTTCTACGCGTCTACCACACATACTACCAATCAATGTAGAGTGTCGGATGCACTTGCAGACATGTTAGACCGAACAACATTTAGGGTGAATAAAACCCTTAGGGACCAAGAAGAGGTCGAGGAGGTGGAGCCGGAGGAGACTTCAGAGGAGGAAGAAATTGGGGAAGAGGACTAAGAATATGTTATAACTGTGATGAGTGTTAGGACCCAAAAATGTCCCTTTTTCATCACATCTTTTGCCTATTCAACCTTATCATCTCTAAGCTAATGCCTACTATAATGCATGCTAAGACCTTTTTTTCCCAAGGTATGAATCATTTATCTTGCTTTTATATTTTCATTTACTTAGCACATTTTATTGGTAACGTTCACATGTTTTACCCATACAATGATTCAAATAATGATCGAAATGAATAGAACAACCAAGTCTTAAAGAATAGTCATTGTTGTTACACCAACTGTTATAGCTATGTGCCAATCTTGGAAGCTGTTACAACTATGCGTCAATATTGGAAGTTGTTACACGACTGCTGCAACATGTGCCATCGATTCTGCTGTTACATGACTACTGCAACAAATGCCACTGATTCTGCTGTTATACAACTGCTGAAACAAATGCCACCGATTCTGCTGTTATACGACTACTGCAACAAATGCCACCGATCCTGAAAGCTGTTACACCTACTTTTACATGTTTTAATTTACAAGATTAGTTCTATATCTTGTATTAATGATATTATATGAACAACTTGAGAATCATGGATTCTCAAGGCTGTTTTGATTTTGTTTTAACTAAATGAATATGAATTTAAATAACAAAGCTTTTGTAACCAGAGGGACGACTTTTTGACTATGAGAAAGTGAAGTGAAGTAAATCTTATTGTACACAACATTTTGGCAAATCAATAGAAGAGTGAATTGAATTTGTTTAACAGATTGTAGCCTATTTATTTGAGAGGATTCAGTGCGAATGAAAGGGCCCACCTTCCTCATAGATTCCCCTCTGTTTTGAATTCTAGAATAGTTGTTTTAATGTGAATGGTTTATCTGTTAAACAATTCTAGAATACATTTACTGTTACAGTCTAGTTCCTTCCTGTTAGATGTGCATAAATATGTCTCATGAGAATTAAAAGTCAATTGCTGAACACTACTGGAGAGCTGCTTCCCCTTTTTCTGCATTAGATTAAAATCTTGTTTTCAAGTAAAAGAAAATAAAAGTGTGGATTACTTTCTTGCAATAAGTAGATTTATTTATGCAATTAGTAGAGAACTTCTTCCTGCAAAAGTAAAATAGAAAGTTAGATTAGAGTAGGTAATCCAGAATTCTTATACACTCATCAGTTTAGATTTCAAATTGTGATTCCAATTCTGTAGAACTCCAACTCTATTAGCATAATTGTGTTAGTAATAATTTTTGTTTCTTTTTCCTTACTACAATTAGATTAGTGTTTCTTCCATAATATGGCATAGATTGTGCACAATTATCTTGAAATAACAGACTTCCCTGGGTTGACAATTTATATTGAACACCTTAATTTTCTATTCATTTAGACAACTAAAGTGCCCAACATTTTGGCGTCGTTGCCGGGGAAGATAATTATAGATTTTTGTAAGCACATTAGTTTTTTTTTAAGGAATGATTAGTCTGCATGAATCAAGGAATGCAAGGACGTATTCCCCAAAATACTAACCCTACAGGTACCAGAGGATGTGGAGAAAGAAATCCTACACTGGGAAGGAAAACATTTGTTGATGAAATAATAGCTAGAGAAGATTCTTCTTTAGGATCTATTTTCACCTTGCAAATCCTCCAAGAAGACGTAATCTTCAGTCATCATAACTACCCCTTCTTGAAACATCATTTTCATCAAGGGTTGGAGTTGAAGCTGAAGTCAAAGTTGAAGATTTTTCACCAACAAATCAACAAGAAACACTGGAGAACATTGAATATCAAGGAAGTATAGTTCGAAACATGGAAAATCCAGAAGAAGTGGTTTATCAGATCAACAGTTGGATAGTCACTAAATAAGAGTGGGACACTTTTCATATTGAGTGGAGAGAAAAAGAACATATGGAAAATCAAGGGGATAATGAAGAAGATTTACACCAAGAGAACCCATAAAACAATGAAGATCAGGTAAATAATGAAAATACTATCTCTACCCCAGTTTTGCCTATTTCTGATGTTCCCACATGAGAGACGGCTCCTATGAAAAACATACCTCTCTCAACTGTGCAAAATTTTCATGGATTGTCTACTGAGGATCCAGATGAGTTTCTATTTGAATTTGACATTTTGTGTTGAAGCTATGACTACACTACCACTGCACAAAAGCTTAAACTATTTCCAGCTACATTGAAGGGTAATGTGTTAAGATGGTTAATGAGCCTAGGAGGAGAGAACATTTCAACATGGGTACAGATGAGGTAGCTTTTCCTGAACAAGTACCAAGACTACTTCCAAACAAGAGAACGAAGGGAGGAATTGTTCAAGATGTCTCAGAAGGAGGATGATACCCTTGAAGATTTTGTGGAATGACTCCAGTATAATATACAAAGGTCTGGACATCCAAATGTAAGTAAAGACATTTTAAAAACTATTTTGCTAAAAGGAGTTAGAGAAGATTGTTTAGATATAATGAATATGCTTGGCAAATGAGATATATCTAAAAAATCCTATGAGGACATTATAGACCTATGTAAAATATGTTCTCGAGGATATACAAAGAATAGGTTAGCTACCAAGGATACCACTTTTTCAAGGGTACATAAATCATCCAATGGAGGAGCAACAAGTGAAGAAATAGGTAATCTGTTAGAAAATTTCAAAATAGAGATGATTAACTCTTTTGCTTGACAAATTGATACCTTGCAGATCAATCAAAAACAAGGAGAATCAGAGCAAGCATTGTGCATTTTCTTTTTGAAATGAAGAAAGAAACATCCACTAAGGGAGTGCCCACTGAACAGTGTCCATGTATGTCTTATTTGTGAATTATATCATTCTACTAACCAATGTCCCTCTCTACCAGGAGTAAAAGAATCAATGAAGGAAAATAATGAGGAGGCAGAGGTTGTTTATCTAATTACACAAAGGAGACAATGGTAGCCAAGAGGTCAAGGTATGAACTCTCAATTCTCTCCTGCATCACTTAATTATTGGAACAATCAACCACTATATGGCTAGACAAATGCTCACCCTCCACATTAGATGCCAACCCCTTATCCAGATCCCAATGCATGGTTTCCTATGCCCCATCAATAGAATCGTCATGGAAAATGGAACCCATATTGGAGAGGCCCTCAACAACAACTTAGTTATCAGAACCATCACCAACTGAACCCCTATCAACAACATTTCCAACCCCGGTATCAGAAACAACAACTACAGTTACCCCCCAATGCCCCACTGAACAATCCTCCTTTACGACCTCAGATGCCTGTGCAACCTAACCCAAACCCAAATAATAAGGCTGTTCAAAACATAGATATACACAATGTGCCAGGCTTGTCTATTACTCCTATGCCTTGTGATGAAATCAAATTAAGATCAGGGAGAATAGTCGAGCCAATAATTGAAGATGCTCCATCTCCAGAGTTAGACAAGGAATCAGGAGAAAGACCATTTGTTGATACAAAAGAAATTGACCAACCTATAATAGAGTCAGTAGAGCCACCATTCCCTGAGAGGCTAACAATTACCAAACCTGTGGAATTACCATCTTTCAATCTCTTAGGAGAATTGAAAAATCTGCACGTTAATATTCCACTATTGCAAGCGATCAGAGATGTCCCTAGTTATGCCAAGACTATAGGAGATCTTTGTATAAAAATACCTGGATAAAAACCCAGGGATCCCCTCATAGTGCATGTAGTGGGGGATTTGTTTGAACTGATGTTACCCATGATTTTGGTCATCATGATGATGTATTGATGATGGTGTACTTAGGCTCTTCATAAGAACTTTTTCCTGAGAAAAGTTACTTTCATCTCTTTCCAGAAATCTCATTTTTCAAGGAGGTTTGCAGGCTTCTAATACATTTGGGTGCAAGAATGCATGATTCTTGAAGGCTGCTTTAGGTCAGGGTGCGAACTTCTCACACTGTGTTGAATAGCTAGGGTGCGAACTCTTCCTAAAGCATGGAAAAAGATGAATTCTCGATGTTTCTAGAAGGCAATCTTCTAGAAGGATGGGTTGGCATTCAAATGGTTATCCTAGTACTAGTTTCCCTGATATTTTGGGATCATTCTTATCCAAGTAACTAATTCATTATCTCCTATATATTGAGGGAATTCTCATGGAAAAGGTTAAGAAAGATTCATTGGGGAATTGGTGAAAGAATTATGTGAAGGACTTAGTTGAACAACAACTTGGAGACTCTAGCAAGTCTGTCAAGAGAATTTGATCTTCTTCATACAAGGATTGAACAAGTGTGTGTGTTGGAGCCAAGGATCCATCGAAAGGAAGCTTACGACATCAAGGTTATCAGGTTGTAATCTTTACTTTCAATTAATATGATACAATGGCATGTCCCTTTCCCATAAAGCTATTCTCACTTTATTGTGTAATTCCTTGATCATACACATAGGTTGACTGTTGAATATATTGTGCTATCTTCACTTTGGTTGGTTTGTGTTGTCTTGGTCTTGACCTCACGAGAGCACCAGAGCGAAGCGGGATAAACAAAGACCCTAGGAAGCGATATAAAGGTATGTTACTTCTTTCTTCCTACTAGTTAATTCGATGGTCAAAACTTAGGGAAAGTGTCATGTCTTGTCCTGTTTTGTTCTAGATCCAGGTGGATCTAGGGAGATTTGTTAGTGTCCGCACCTACCGATTAGTCCGATAACAAAATTGGTGACTCCACTGGGGAGCATCCCATTTTCTTTGTGTCTTTTGGTGTTTTTCCGTGGCCATTTTCTCTGGTTTTACTTTTCTCCTTGCCTATCAATCTATGAGTCTTCAGGATATCCTGATAGACCCTCTGGGTCCAGAGGCCTTTTCAAATTTTATTTCATTTTCCAAAAATTTGACTATGTTCATACATTCTCGCACTGCACTTCACTGTAGCCTACAAGAATCCATAGAGTTCGCATCTTGCCTTTAGGTTTAGTGCGAGGTTCTCTCACCTTTCTCAAGGGTCACCTACGAGAATCACTGATTCTCGCACTGTGTAGTATTGCCAGCCTGCGAACTCATTTTTTCGAATTTTTGGATTAGGGTTTTGGCATCTTTAACTGCTCAGATCAGTTTAGGTGCCTAATAAGAGTTTCTTGGACCATTGATTGATGTCTTTCTTGTCTTCGTTTGCGTGCATGAATAGTCTTAGGATTTCAAGGCTCTTCTTGTCACTTTTGTCTTGAATTTCATTTCTTGACTTTTCTTGGCAACACCATACTCTCTGATTTCAGAATCTGAGTATGTTTGATTAGTTAAGGACCGATGATCAGTTGAAAGTTGAGTTTTCTTGGTCTTTATCATTTTCCTTTTGTTTGAAAGATCACTTTTCTTATGCATTTGAAAAGACTATATTGGTTTGCTTTTTATTTTTGTTTTCATTGAAAGAGTGGATTGGGATTTTATCATTGCTTGTTCATTGGATTTTGATTTTCAGTACTCTCGCTATCATAGTGTGGGTCCTTTTTGGAAAGTGAACAAAGCTTTTCTTTCAAAAAATCTTTTTCGTCTTCGAAAACACTTAAAATCAATTGTTGAAGTTATTGAAAAAGACACAATAGAGAATTGTTGTTGTTGTGTGATTTGTTGCATTTGCATTTCAAAGGAAATTGTATTGTAGTTCAAGGTTGATCTGGAAAACTTTCTCTCTCTCCCATACATAGGATTCATTGAACGAAAATTGATATATTTCATTCTCATCCATGCATTGTTGGGTCAGCGTCATACAACATAAGTTTCATCTCCGTTGCCTTTGAGTAAACAACAACTTTTAATAACACTGCACAATTGTAAAATTTATCTAGTAACTCTTTTCTAGGGATCTATTACACCAACATTTAGCTGGGCTAGCGCTTTGGAGTATGAAGAGAGATACACTTTCCAAAAGCACAAAACACACAATAGCATCTTGTGTTAGGGAGTCTTAAATTCCATTTGCAACATCCTGTACTAGGAATCCCTTCTCACACAAGGGTCAAGCACGAGGTCGCATTGATATTGACAGAGTTACTCACCCTCCTTTGTTGATTTCAGTGTAGATATTGCACGTATTACGGGGATCACTCGGAGGTATACCCACAATGATGAGTGGAAGCATTTTGAGTTGATTTCGGGCTAGATACCCTGCCCTTGCATGTGGATCAGACTGTCGACTGCCCCCCCAGGATTTATTGTTGTTGGT